>CAKAOJ020000181.1:2930000-3048977 GCA_916701645.2 Sebastolobus alascanus
TGTATTTTACACGCTTTCTCATCGTGCAGGAAGCATCACATGGAGGTGTTGAAGACCACACACGCTGTTAATGTGGGTTTGAGAGCTCCCGCCAAACTCCCTTTAAAAAACTGGCAATTAAAGGTTTCTTCATCCTTTAGAGGATTTACACATAAAAAGAAGATAACTTAAGAAAGCATTATAGTTCTTACAGCACACTCTTAAATTCGGCATTACTTCAGTACATATAATGAGACTTATTTGAATACAAATTCAACTTTTACAACTGCTCAGTCCTCTTCCTTTAAAGGTCCCATATTGTAAAAAAAGTGACATTTTCATGGCTTTTATATTATAAAGCAGGTTTGAAGTTCTATATAAATACTGTGAAAGTATCGAAAGCGCTTAATCCACAGAGAAATACACACACAGCCCGTATTCAGACACTGAGCTTTTGAAACAAGCAGTCAGGATTTCTGTCCCATTTGTGATGTCACAAATCTACAATATTTAGACCATTTCAAAGTTTTAAATGTAAACATTCTAAATGTGGTCCAAGTTTATTTCCTGTTGCAGTGTATGTGAGTGACATCAGCTGACAGGAAGTAAACATGGACCCAACCTGTTGCCCAGCAACTAAATTCTGTTGCAATTCCATTGAAATGTAGTAAAACGGAGCGTTTCAGACAAAGGGTAAATACAGGTATATTCAAGCAGACAGCATGAGGAAAATAAAGGGTTTTTTAAACATTAAAGTATGTAAACATGTTCTAGTAGAAACCTAAAATACAAGCATGAACCTGAAAATGAGCATGATATGTCCCCTTTAAAAAGATACCTCGGTGAGCGAGTTCATTGTGAATAAAAGTGTACTTTTACAGCAGCAAGTTGCGTCTTGATGTATTATATTAATGCCGAATTGAGCAGTTGTTTCTTGACAATTAGAAAACATCTTAAGAGTTATGCTTTCATGAGTGTAGCTTTGAGTATTAACGTGGCAAATTAAAAATTGCAGATTTTTTAAAGGGAATTCCACGTGCTTTACTCTTCCTGTCAGAGAGGCACGTTTCTGGGCTACATGATGACCTTACTGATACTGAATCCCTCTCTCTGTCATTCAATCACACTCACACACACACATAAAAGTTGTACCAGTGGATCCCAAACTTTTACATGGGCCCCATTTTGATTAGGTTTGCCTTGGAGGGGGGTGCTCAAACAGAAAGGGGTCTCAGTCAGGATTCAGTAGACTATAGAACTGCATGGCTTTCTCAGCTATGGGTGGAGTGACAATAACAGTGTGTGCAGTGAAACATAACCTGGGTGGGATTGTCATTGTCATACATGTTCTTCTCACTAAAATTGTGCATCAGGAGAGTTTAATAATTAAGAAATTAATTGCTGGACCACCCAGTTTGAGAACCACATTTGCGGTCTTCAGCTACACTCCTTGATTTATAAACACGCTAAAAGCTGAATGTGATTTTTTGCTTAGAAAACAAAGAAAGACATTACTCATTTGCCCGGTTTCTTGGCGCCTGCAGGATGTGACATTTGAAACCTGGCTCTGTGAATGAACGGGGATGATGGAGCCACACTGGTTGGATCCCACCAAGAGGTCATACAATACTCACCCCCCCTCTGGGAGGAGAGCCGTGTGACTCAGAGCCACGACCCAGAGAGCTCCGGGGTGTTTTAACAACTATTCATCCAATCTGTCATTAACTAATAATACAGAGCTTGTGTTTGTGCAGAGGGCATTAATCCTATTAGTAGCATGTCTCCTAGTGATGTAGTCTACTTTACTGTACACAGAATATATCAAAATATGTTCTATATGTTATCATGGCTGGCTGGTTTCACGTGTTTCATCTCCATATGAGCAGGACGCTTCATTAATCTCATGTTAATGATGAATGTTATGTAAACCACTGGGTTTAATCATTCATGATGATTCATCATCATAGAGCGTTCGTCATATTCTCATTAATAACTTACACACACAACAACATACATGTCATGTCATATTTCCAGTGCAATGATCTGGAACATCAGGTAGCATCAGGCTTTGTTGAAGCTAAGGAGGTCTTTGTTAAGGATTACAACAACAATTCTAAGTCGACTAACACTCGTACGATTTTCTCGACTAATCATTTAGTTGTTTTAATCAACAGATATGTAAAACTGAGTTTCTCCACAAAGAATCACCCAAAAGCACCACTTTAAATCTGGTGTTTACCAGAGATGAGCTCATTAGTTTCTTGGAAATGAGTCATTCACCATGAAAAAAAGCACAAAAAATGTCTAATCTACTAAAGAAATCCTAGTTGACTAAGACCAAAACAACGTTTTAGTCATTTTGATGTTTCTAAAGATTATTTTTCCAGATATTCCTGTGGTGTATCCTGCTTGATTTTGGCCAAATCGTTGCTCTCCACACACTATAGGAACAAAACTGTTAAACTTATCAGAACATGTCGTTATGTGTGGGCTCTCTCACATTTTACACATCTGGTAAGATTTGAAAAATCTTTTAGTGTGGGCCAGCCTTTAAGAAGGGGCAGCTCTAGTAAAAAGTCATCAACATAAAACACGTCTGCAGAGTGTCAAAAAGCACCAAACGCTCGTATTGATGTCTGGTCAGATTCATAGTTTTGTCTACTTTGATCACTATATTTAGTTCTTGTATGGCTGCTTGTGTTTAGACAACATTTAAATAGTTAGAGAGATTTAGAGGAGAAGATCGACACCACTCTCATATCTATCCATGAAATATAACCAGCAGTCAGTTAGCTTAGCTAAACACCTGGATACAGGGGGAAACAGCACCTCTAAAAATCTTCATCTTCTTCTTTCGGCTGCTCCCGTTCGGGGTCGCCACAGCGGATCATCTGAGATTAGATTTATTGATCTGCATCTTTGATTTGGTATAGGTTTTACGCTGGATGCCCTTCCTGACGCAACCCCTTCCCCCCATTCACAACGCCCGGGGGGGATACATGTTTTAGTGGTGGGAGGAATCCACAGAGCCCGGAGGAAACCCAGGCAAACACGTGGAGAACATGCAAACTCTACACAGAAAGGCCCTGCTCAGACCACTCCACCACTGTGCCGCCTCTAAAAATCACATGTACAAAAACCAAAACATAAAAATGACTTTTTTCCATGTTCAATTTGTGATTATGCACGGTACAAACATATCGTGTTTAAAAATATGTATACAACAAATACAGGCATGTAGTCATTTCATCTCCCTATAATGTTGGCATGGTGAACTTGTTAGCAAAACAGTTGCCTATTTACACATCCAGCAGTTACAGAGCAACATCAGGATTTATCTGGAGTCATGTTTCTGTCCAATATTCACTTCTTTTAGCTCTGTTTTGGTGTAGAAAATATGACTCTTTAGCTGCTTAATGCTCCACTAGAGTATGCTGTTTAATGCTGAGCAGGTAGCGTAAAAACCTTCAGACATCTTTCACATTACACATAGTCGTTTGATCAATTCTTTTGTCATAAAAATATTGATCATAGCTGCTTTAAAGTCGTCCCAAATAGTACAAAGAGAGCATTATGAATCCTGTCCTTCATTCCTCTCAGTTGAGTAAAGGCCCGGCGTCACATGAAGAATTCTCTTTCATGGAAAAAAGACTTTTGCCATCCGTCATTTTCACTTCAGACTGAAAGTTAAATTGATGCCTTCGGACTGCAAGATCCTAATTAAGCTTGAGCCTCATTTAAGATAAAAGACAAACACCTATTTACTGCATTTCATGTGGTCAGACATGTTGAACCGCAGAAAACAACAGCGCCGCTTGCTGCTGCTCGCCGTCGTCGCCGGTGCAGAACCCCCAACACTTAAGTGCTCCCCGAGTGTCGTTTGTCAGGGATGGTAAACACTGTCAGCCCGGCTTTACAGCCCGTGCATCAAAACACAAAAACCACTCTCTCTCCCCGAAGACTGCAGCAGTTGTTGTTTGATAAACGGGGCGGACGAGCCAAAGCAGGAAATGGAGCGTCCGTTTTGACTTTGAGGAAAAAGAGACGGATGATTGAGCTTTAAGTCTGTTATCTTTATTCTCACAGGAACATTTTCCAGAATGAACCGTTTTGCAGCGTCTCTTTCTGCACCCAGACAGACCTTCCTTTTACTACAGGGCACATTCTGCACATTCCTCCGAACTTGGGGCTCGTACATCCTTTTGATGACCCGTAAAATGTGAGACAGATGCAGCGTACAACACTGGACTCAATGAAAGGCCCTCAGGCTCAGAGTGACTGACTGCTGAAAGAAGGCAATTGAGCAAGAAAAGTATCCGGCCGGGCAGAATCACAGGAATGCTGCGACTCGATGGGACGGTCAAAGAAGACTCAGATTTTTACAGTGTGACGCTTCACAAAGTGGCTTTGAGACTGTTTCTTTACAGCGATGCCGTGACAGCATTGTTTGGCACGACTTAAAGGGAGTGGCATTCATTTTAATAATTTATAGCTTTCTTATGGTCTAGTGACGGCGATTACCCAGCCATCCCCCCATATACACATGACATACCCAGACCTCCATCCCTCCATCTAAACAGCATGTTTAAGCAATAAACTTCAGGCTCAGGGTTTCCACTTGTTACATGAAATATAATATTAGGCTTATTAAATGAAAAGGACAGTATTTCAGTGGTGGAAGACATACTCGGATCCTTTACTTAAGTAAAAGTGCCAGTACAACGATATACAAATACTCCCATTACATTAAGTCCTGCATAATGGTACATGTCCACAGCCTCCGTCCTTTCCATGCTTCCCATTCATTGTCTAAGTAAGCAGCCGTGCAATGCATTCTGGTAGTGTGGCGGTGCGATTCGAGAGACGGGGCGTCACGTTTGCCGCACCTCATTTTGCATAAAGTTGAGGTCTAGGTTACTTCATGCAACTCAGGGACGTCCGATGCGACTCGCCGCCTCTGGAAACTCCGGAGAAACTTTTAAACAGCGAATGGAGAATAATGTGACTGATGGAGCCTCTTCCCTCCTCCAGCAGGTGTACTCCACCTCCAGGTGATTCAGTGTCCGGTGTAGCCTTCATCTGCCAGCAGCAGAAGATAAAGTAGTCTGGTTCGGACAGTTATTATCAGGCAGCTCTCAATGTCTTCAGATACACAGAAAAATTGTGTCTCTGTCCAGCTGTGATTTTCTCCCAACTCTGGGCTGATTCAGACTGGATGAACTCATGCAGCTGTAGTGGGTCTAACTCTGCGTTGTGTTGCATAGGAAACAAGAACCACTGGGACTCTCTTTCAGAAATTTATTGCAAGGCACCAACATAACTTTCCTGCAATTGTAGAGACACAAAACATCAGAATCAGATTTATTTGCCATGTGCTCATACAGGGAATTTGACTCTGTTATTTGCATCTTTCTCAATGTACTCACACAGAAATAGAAATAACAGCTGGGGACAAGAACCTCTCCAGTGCCTCTATAATACCACGAACAGGGTCAATTAATCCATAACATGTCAGGAAAAAATGTCCATTACAATTTCCCAGAGCTCAACATGATTTATTGTTTTGTCCGATCAACAGAGATATTCCATTTACAAGGAAATAAAAGAGAGAAAAGTAACAAGTCCTCACATTTATTTGCTTAAAAAATGACTTAAACGATTGATCCAATATCAAAATGCTAATAGAATAATTTTCTGCGGATTGACTGATCGATTAATCGAGTAATCATTGCAGCTTTAATGCATAGCAAAAACTAAATTTTGTAAGTAAACAGAGCGATGACAATGTGCACCTTCCAGGGAAAACTCCAGACTGAAACGAGAAAGTAAAGCTAACGTAAGTTCACACATTTTGTAAAATAAAACAAGCGCTATATCTCCTCTTAAAACACATTACCTTCTGTAGAAAAGTGTAAGTAGGGCTGTTGCGGTGAAGGAATTTTCCCCTGCGGTGCTGATGCTCGGCTCAACAGTGCGATATGGATTTATTATTGCCATTTTTTTTAATCCTGATTTTAGTGCTGTATAAATAAGTGTTATTATTCGGCTATTATTAAGTATATATATATTATATATTTAAAACAAATGAAATACTTGTTTATTGTTAAATGCAGAAAACACAGAAGGGCAACGAGGGGTGGCGTTTTAAAGTACTTGCTCTGGATATATGCGAAACATGTGGCGCACCCATTGCAAAGAAATTATAAAAGAAGAAACAGCGGTTGTGGCAGCTGTCTGCCATCTCCTGCGGTTGGCTTGTCAATGGCATGGTATTGCAATATTGCGGTTATTGCGACAAGCTTAAGTGAAAGAAAAATGGGAATAGTATAACGAATGCCCTTCAAAATAAAAGCCTAATCCACATGTAAATTGAAGGGATTTATGATAACCTGTACCTCATGCATGATAGACTAATCTGACCTTTTGTTAACTTTGTATTTCTGTTCAGTTTCAGGAGCTCCAAGTGGACAGAGAGACGCTGCAGACGACCAATCGGAGTTTGGCCGAGGACAGCCTCGCCCGACGACCCCGCCTCTGTAACGGCAAACTCCAACTGGCGGAGAAATACCGGGAACTTTCCAACCTGGCAACCACATGCTGGGAAAAACGGAGTCAGCTTGGTGAGTTTGACCCACTGCTAAAGAGACAAAGAGGAGGAGGGGTGCTGGGGGGGGGTGTTTCTGGTTTCATATAGGACGCCAGTGAACGAGACATAAGTCAAGAGGAGTGTGGTTGTGATGACAAGGTCACTGGTTCAGATTCCAGGACTGGATGGGTAAATATGGCCTCGCTAAGTGAGAGTGTAGCTGCTTCCTAAGAGGACCTTTTTCTATACGACCTCCTTATTTAGTTGAACAGCCTCGGAGCTCCCACAAGGTTTTATGTATACGTCAGTGAAAACAAACCAAAAGAAGAAAAACTGAAGATTGCATCTAACCGCTGAAGGTCAAAACTAATTATACATGATATCCCACAGTGGCTCCTCATTGTCTTACCTTGTAATTGCAGACGTACCGCGTTTACTGCACGCTTTGAGACATAGAAAGCGAAAATTCAATCACTTTTGACTCGCTGTGACACTCAGAATACGGGACGTTTCACATCAGAGTACAGAAAAGCTTCAGAGCGTCAGTGAGACGAGCCTTCAACCGCTCAGCGAAAAAGCCTCAGCGTGACTGCAGTTTTTGGTCATGGGAACGAAATGGAGCATATCAAATGCCAGCAGGAAGCTTGCAGCAGTTGTCAAGGAATTTGCGGGGTGAAAGGGGCCTTGTCTTTGTTTAGGCAAGTCATGCTTTTGACGGGGCGGCTATGGGGCAGCACCAGAGGATGTCTTCTTAAGCCTCAGCCCTAAATTTTAAGCCTCATGGGCGAGCTTTAGAAATTCCTCCCAGTGTACAGAGCCAAGCCGAGAGCAGGTGATAAAATAAATCCTGCTGCATTAATTTCCAGAGGTAATGTCAACTGCTACTTGTTCACGACTGTCAGCTTTTATGGAGCAGCTCTTGGTTTGCTGTAATGAAAAGAGGTTGCCAGGTTTTGCGCTGCGGCCTCAGCTGCTCGGCCCGTGATGGAAGTTGGGTGGAATGTTAAACTTCCTGTCGATGTGTGCGAGCAGATGCTGTCCCACCTCCCCAGCAGAGCAGGATGGGTGGGGGTCCGTCCTTCCTCCGCAAAACATCTGATTCTCATTCGCTGCAACAAAGGAGGAGGGAAAAAAGAAAAGATGAATGACGAGGGCCTTGTTTTGAAGCGAGTGATCGCAGCAGAGACAAACTGTGGAGTGGATCAAGGCAGACAGCTGTATTGTTTCATACTTCCTGCCGTGTGGTGGATGGATCTGTGACCAGAGGAAGCTGGCAGAGTGTGGTTTGGTTGTGTTCCCCAGGTGGAGTTGAGTGTTTCAGACAGTTTCTCACAACTATTATTGGAATCTGCTTCTCTCTGCTGCTAGCCTAGTTGCTAATCATCGGCTCTGACTTCTAAACTTTTGAGATAAAAGATAAAGATCCCCTTCACAGACACACACAGGTGACCCTGTTCTTGCTTTCTGTTATTTCTTCACATATCTGGAGGTCAGAGGTCAAGGGACCCCTTTAACAAATGGCCATGCCAGTTTTTCATCGCCAAAATTTAGCGTAAGTTTGAAGCATTCGAAGGGCTTTAAGTGCCTAAACATAACAGTAAAAACAATGCTTTAGATGCTGTTGTATGGAAGATGCAAGAGAAGATATTGTAGAGAAAACCAGGAAGAAGGTTGTCAGTGAACTTTTTTGCAGAAATGTTGTGTGAACATTTTGTCACTTCTTTAAAAAGTAGCTTTCAAAAAATCACTCTGAGATGAAAAGCAACATTAGGTATGTATTTATTTTTCCTGAGGCCTATTTTTTTTTTTTCAATATTAATGGGGTCAAATGTTGACAGTCTCAAATCACTGGGAGATATTTTTGGCACAGCCACAGAGCTATTTAAAACATCAGCAGACTGTGTCAGATATGGTGTCACTAACTGTGAGATTCTTTCTGTTTTCTAATTTAACAGTTATACAGTTAGAAGTCCATATTAAAAACAGTTAACAGGACCAATATTTCAGGTGACAGCTGCAGTCGACCAGAATGTCAACATAGAGTAACTGTTACTTGTTTTTAGTGAGAGATATGTCCACAATCATGTGCACCATGTGTCAGTGGTGTTTGCTGTATTCATATTCCCATGTGGCCACTTTCCCTGCATGTTGAAGTGTTGGTATGGGGCTGTTGTAAGGACGATACTCCGTATGTAAACAGTGTGGATCTTTATTTTTAAAGATAAGATAAGATCAGGACACTTGAAATTTAAATTTGCCTTCTGCATTCTGGAAACACAGTGAAAAACAGACAGAAATACATAAAATACATTTTCAACACCAGCAGTGCTCATTGGCTAACACTCTCCAAAACCAACATACAAGAAAGAAGTTGTTTGTCTGCAAACGTTAGCATGTCTAGATTAACCCAGTGTTAAAAATCTCTTTCGTTCGAGCGTTCGGTTGTGCTTAGCTCCATCCTTTCGTGTCACTTCTGGTTGCAAAAAAACAAGATGGCGACGGCCAAAATGGCGGACTCGAGGCTTCAAAACAACCACATACCTAGACGATATTCATCTCAAGCTCTTCCCCGTTGCGACTAAGGGCCTTTTATACATACACATACACACAGAACGCAAATATTACACGGGGAAAAAGCATTGTAATTCTTTTCGGAAGAAGGACGATTTTTCGGAGCTTCCGCACTGACTGCGAATAAAGGCATCAACCGATCACGTTGTGTGGAACAGGTTGAGTAGCGCCCATATTTATGAAACAACAACACAGAGGCTCCTTCTTTCAAACCAAGACTGCAAACTTTATTACTCCGTTCAGCCTTGACAAAGGCAGCGCAGACCATATCCACTCCTTCTGTTCTTATCTTTCACAATAAAAGCATTTTCATGTCATTTATTCGTCACGCCCCCCGGTGTGTAAAGGTCTTAAGAACCATTAAAGATGTTTAACTTCAAGATCGTCTTCAGTGTTAAAGAGAAATGTTAAAAAACATGAAAATAACGCATGACTTTGTAGCACCTTTAACACCATTTGTCAGCTATGTAATCATGTTTTCATCAGTTTAGTCAAACCGTTGTAGGCAGACTCACTGTGGCGGATCATTTTTTGTTGCTGTTTTACTTCTCCAGTCTCCACCTTCTCCACCTTTTGTCTGTTACAACTCTTCTTTTATCCCCTCTAATCCACGTTTTACATTAAACGAGTATAGAAATTACGTTCTTGTGACTAATAATAGATGAAATATACCATCAAATTGAGCTTTTACCCAGCGACCGCAGAGTAAATCCTCCACCCACCCACTCGTTTAGAGGTCAACATCTGAACCTCCCACTACAGGACTGGACTTGCTTTGTCTTATTTTCATACTTGTATTTGTGATGTTGGGTGTGGTCATCAGAAAGGGATTATGGGATTGTTTGTTGCCGTCGTACCAGAACTAAGTGAATGTGTACTGTGAGACGAGGCTTTTATACTCTCACTTCCTCTGGAAGCACAGCTGACTGTTGTAGCTGGAGAACAAGCAAAGTGCAGATGGTGTCTAGTAACCTTTTTGTTTGGGACTTTCCATTCTCACATTTGAATTAAAGCATTATACTCAAGTCACTTGTGGGTTTGAAGGATGTAAAAGATCTGAATGTTTTTTTGTGTCTCGTAACTTTGCTGTAAATATTTTAGATATTTATGAGGTTTGTTGCTGTCAGGTCAGATTCACTTTTGCTGAGGCTGTTACTCTCAGTCTGTAGCAGTTAAGTAAAAGCTGTCAGACAAAGCCCAGGGGCAAACTTCCTGTCTACCAGCTCAAATACCCGGGGGTTTGATACCCGGTAGAGACACTCTCGGCTTGGTTGTGCGTTCCAACATAATTGGCTGTTTGCAGGTGGGAAGCCGGCGAGGATTCTTACTGTTGTTGCAGCGAGGGCTGAATGATCCGAATGATCTTTTATCTTGTTTCTACATTATTTGAATCAGGTAAAACAATGCAGTTGCTTGTCGTTGATCCTCCCTGTGTTCCTCAGATAAAAGTCAACCTCTAAATAGTAAAATTGATCAATTTAGCTGATGTTTTCTAAGATATTTCATTAGCAATAACATTACTCATTTAGTCACTTATAGTTTATTTACTCCGACGGGGAACTGAAGCTGTTTTCTATGTCAGAGGTCAAGAGACCCCTTTGAAAATGGCCATACCAGGTTTTCCTCGCCAAAATTTAGCGTAAGTTTGGAGCGTTATTTGACGTCCTTCGCTACAAGCTAGTATGACATGGTTGGTACCGATGGATTCATTAGGTTTTCTAGATACCAGTATCTTCACTTTTCACTCAACTTCACTGTCACTCCACAGCTTGTTAAGACACTATTAATCATGTAAGTTGCAATTAAAAACCAGGCTCTTGTCATTTTAACTCCTTCACACTTTCAAATCACATTTTGGTTATAAAAACAATTAATCATCCAGTCGTAGTTGCTGCACTAATGCTGTGCTGTGCTGTACCTGCACAGTAGGGATTTAATTTGGGGGGGATAACCCTTACCTAAACAACAATAGAGTTAGCAGTGATGTGGAAGAAAGTGTGCACGGACTTTTCCATTTGGGAAGAAAGACAGCGAGAAATCCTTGAAATAGATATGAATATAAAGCTGTCAGAAGAGCTCTTCCACTTGTAGAAACATGGATTCTGGCATCAGACGGCCGTCTTAAAGCCAGCATTAATCCCACGAGCTGCATTGACCATGACTGAACCGGCCAGGAAAGATCATCAAGCCACAACTCAAACAACAGAGGGCACGGAAAAAAGACGTCATGCTGCTGCTGATCACACTGTTTGATTGACGGGACACAGGAGCAGACGGTGGAAAAAATAGATATTGTTATGATATCGTTGATTACACGTGTTATTCTTCCCAGTAGAGCGTGGCGGCATTCAGCTCCGATTCATGAATGAACTTGAAAATAGCAGTTTGTTTGTCAGGGAGCTGTGAAGCTGTTATCACACTCGTGTTGGATGGAACACAAAGCCTCTCAGGTTGCCGTGCTCTGACTCCGTGTTAGCAGAGGACAAACATGAGGCTGGAGTGCTGCAGGGTGTAATTCACTGCTGACTCGCTGGCTAATTTTCAAGCCTCTGATACATCCATGCCCTGCGAGGCCCCATCTGTAATACCATGACCTATTTGTGTATAATCAGCAGCAGAACGCCTGCCCGGCATGTTAAACTGCATTTATTCACTTGGTTTCTCATAACCATTCAGTACAGTGGAGTTAGCAGCTTTTTGTGTTCGTTAATATCGACCGATGGCTCCATTAGTCAGTCGCATTGATGTATAGCAGCCTTTGACTGGAGACGATGTGAGTGGCAGGTCAGGCATGAAACGTGGAAATCTGTTGTGCTTAAAGGCAAGTAAGAAAAGCCATTGTGTGCACTGATATTTTACTGACATTTCTGTTCATTTGTCATGTATCAGTCCACTTCCTGATTTGCATTTTACCAGATCTTCATACATTTTTACACAAGCTTGATTGATTTGATTTGCACGAAAAACATCTGTGAACTAAATGAGCTGCAATAATGGATTAATGCCTAAAGTGTAAATGAACTAGGGCTGTCAATCAATTAAAATATTTAATCGCGATTAATCGCATGATTGTCCGCGATTAATCTCAAATTAATCACATTTTTATCTGTTCAAAATGTACCTTAAAGGGAGATTTGTCAAGTATTTAAAACTCTTATCAACATGGGAGTGGACAAATATGCTGCTTTATGCAAATGTATGTATATATTTATTATTGGAAATCAATTTACATCACAAAACAATGACAGATATTGTCCAGAAACCCTCACAGGTACTGCATTTAGCATAAAACAATATGCTCAAATCATAACATGGCAAACTGCAGCCCAACAGGCAACAACAGCTGTCAGTGTGTCAGTGTGCTGACTTGACTATGACTTGCCCCAAACTGCATGTGATTATCATAAAGTGGGCATGTTTGCAAAGGGGAGACTCGTGGGTACCCATAGAACCCATTTACATTCACATATCTGGAGGTCAGAGGTCAAGGGACCCCTTTGAAAATGGTAATGACAGTTTTTCCTCACCAAGTTTTTAGAAGGGCTTGAAGGGAAAATAGCATTTGACACTAAAACATACGTACTTTGACCAAAATGTGAATGTTCAGATTTGAATACATAAGAAACACCACTGGGAAGATACAGAATGATATAAAAACCTAAAAAAAAAAAGCCCTTTAAGTGAAACCCTCTCCAACCAGTTGATGTGTTTAATTAGGCATCAAAACATAATTAATGTGATTTAAACAGGAACGTCAGCATTGAACTATAAATATAAATATGAGTGCTTCTTACAGTATCTGTTGTCCACAGCTGATTTATACTGTATGACAAGTTTCTCTTTCACTTCATTAAACCCCCGCAGCCATCTGAACACAACAGATAATGTTGACAAGTCTTCAGCCTCTGACTTTAGAAGTGCAGCGTCACATCGTGGTGCCATTACACCCAACCGTCCAGCTGTGTTTACCTTCATTAAATTACACGCAAATGACACCAAACTGCCACAGAATAACCACACACACACCTCTACACACACCAGACTGGTCCATTATTATAATTCCTGCCTGTTTATGCAGAAGACATTGGATTAGTGAAACTCAGTGTTTCATTCTTGAAATGCATCACGGTGCAAATGCTGTTGTACCACATCAGTTACGACGTGGAAGACCGTAGAGTTATGACTGAAATAGCTTTGTTTGATGCGATCATATAAACGGCTTCAACTAACAGTTTTTTTTTTTCCATCGTCATCATTCCACTAATTAAACATCTGCCTCCGGCTGCAGATTTGTGGTGCTGTGTGTTCACGTCGTGCCGCTCTGCACCGTCCAGACAACATCAGGATTTCCCGGAGAAGCTGTTTCTTCATTTTGATGCGTCTTGTTGTCATAACAGTATACTGGTATCAAGGTATACCATGGTATGGAAGTTCTGTTCTCATTCCTTTAAGGGTCTTTGTAACTGAAACATAATAATAATACTGCTAATAATATATAATAGTGTAATACCGTGAGACCGTGATATTTTCTGAGATGGTTATCGTACCATGAAGATCTCATACCGTCACAACCTTAGATACCTCCCCAGTGATGTGACTGGCTGAGACTGTATTTATTTATCACCACACCCTCCGATCTATACTCCACTTCATCCAGCCCTTTTACACGTTGTGCTACATGAACTAAAGTAGTTGTACTTCACGCTTGCACGATTAAAATAGAGCTCTGTGTTTTTTGTGTGCCTTTGTTGTTTCGACGCAACGAATTGTACAAATGTGGATAACAGCTCACACTTTCACAGTCTCTCCTCGGAGGCATTCATAGTGTTGAACTCTGTTGTTCGCATGAAAAGTGACAGAATCTTCAGGGGTTGAAGCCCTGCCTGCTTTCACACGTCTGCAGACCTTCTGGCCAGTCGCTAAGTGTGATTGTTGGATTGCCTGTTTCAGACAGTTTGGTTTACTGAGGCCTTAAGTCCACCTCAGCATCCTATCATGATATTAAACTAACCCTCACCTTGGATGGTATTTATCAGAAGCAGTATTAGATTATTTGATTATAAGAAGTAGAAGAACCTCTATGGCCTCTATCTGCCATCTGAGCCAGGTGAACTATTCCTGTCCCCTTTCCGAGAGTAGCCCGGAGGTCTCCGCTAACTTTAGCATGTTACATTAACATGTTGACATCAGCTGTTTGCCGAGAGGTCGCTGCTCGGCCCACACAGCGACGGTAACTGTCACATCGATCAGTGTTTCCCACAGAACGAGTCCTCCGAGAACACCGTGTAGAGGGTTTTAATGCTGACTCCAAACCTGACCTCTCGGGACACGTTGACAGTCGGGGCTCCGGGCGTACTGGTGCCTGACGGACGGTCACATTATTTTGTTGTGGGAACAGGCTCTTCAACTTTTAATGACTCCGGTCCTGTTGCAGCCCGACGACACAGATTTTTGAAACGTGTTTGATTTGTTTGGTCCAGTCTGGAGACTGAAATATGACATCAATGGAGGTTTAGCTCAAAGGGGAAAAGAGAGACAATGAACTTACAAAAATATTGAACATCTAACCCCTCTTGTACACCTTGATAAGTTCTTCAAAGGAATGGACGTTATGGTTCGCTTATAGCGTTGGGTTTGAATCCCAAATATTGCCAAATAGGCGCCTTTGCTTTTCGCTTTGACACCAAATCCTCCGCCATCATCTTATCTGTCAACTCTCTCTGGTCCCGTTTGTGAAATCTGACTCCTTATTTCCCTGAATATCTATCCCTGCTCCCGTTCACACAGTAGCCCATGCAGAAAATGTTCCTGAACATTTCAGGGACAGACATGCATGTGTGAAAGGCTTCCAGCCAGCAGTGTGTGACTCCTCATCATCTCATGTCTGCTCCCAGACGAACCGTGGTGCTCCATCACCGACACCATTCACTATGAGTGCAGATCTATAGGCTTCGCTGGCCTCCAGGTCCCAACCCCCCCCACCCCCCACCACCTCCTCAAATGTAGGTCACATACAGCTGCTGTAGGAGTATTTGTTTGCCTGGCTGTCACCTCTCATTACACCCCCATCTCCCCACATCTGCTGTGTGGGGTCATGAGCGAGGCCGCTGCTTAATGCATGCTTGCTTTTTACTCCTCCGTGTTCACACAATGATGGCCAGAACGCTGGAACGTAACATGGAGCGATGGATTATTAATGCTGAAGGTGACGGCGTCAGAGAGCAGAACGTTCTGTGAGGTTTGTTGGAGCCAAAATGTTTTCTGTCTTCTTCTTTTTATCACCTTAAAAGATCTTTGTGAGTGATTTGGCTGCCAAGGTGCATTACTTCAGTCCTGAGCATTACAACCGTTTGCACACAATGTCCATTCTCTCTCTATCTGTAGAGATTTCCCCCGGAGGCTCGGAGTCATTAGAGTCATTACTGTGACCTTTCTTTGCCCCTCAGTCTCCAGTGAACCCCGTCTGATACGTGGGGGGTTAGCAAGGCTGTCACAGCGTCTCTTCGAGGGACAAGACACACTTTGCAGTCAGCTGGGTCAAACCTGTTCATAATGACGACCGGCCACGATCCCCAGGAGGTGAACACATGCTGCGTATGAGCTGCACTCACATACATATTTATCAAGCAGGCTGTGGCCATTTCTCCCTGCATCTGTTGGTCGTCACTTAGACATTAGCGTTAGTTAGGCTTCCTGTGTGTAAGCAAGTGTAATTTTTTTTTTTCATGATAAAATAAGTAAATCCCAGGCTGGTCTACGACTTGAGCTCGTTTGTTTAAGATGAGATAAGATGAGCCTTTATTGATCCCCAGAGGGAGAATTCGGTTGTTGCAGCAGCACAAGGACAGAGATAAGGAGCTGAATAAAGAAAGTCAAAGATAAATAATAGATAGGGCGGCCCCCTCTTGGTCGTTTTGGTCTTAGTCGACTAAGATTTCTTTAGTCGAGTTGTTATTTTTTTATGCTTTTTTCATGCTTATTTCCAAGAAACTTGTGTGAATCTTTGTAGAGAAAATCAGCTTTACTGAGCTATTACTCCGAGAAGGAGTGCATTTTTTGGCGTAGTTTGACGAAGTACATTAAGCTCGGTTTCGACCACAGGAACTTTCCTCCAGGACTAGGAACCTTTAGAAGAACTCATTGTGTTTCGACCGCAGGGACCAGGGTCTAAATTAAGTTCAGGGGACATTTTAGCCCCTAAAAAGGCCCTGGTCGGGGGGGTAGTGCTTTCTGAAAGTACAGGAGCTTTCAAACACACACAGCGGCGATGCCTCAACTCATGTACCGCTTCATTCATAAAACAAGGAAGTGCTCTAGTATCGATTTAGGACCATTGTAGGACAAGGGGAGAGCATTTCTCTTAGTCTCATAACATTGAAAGTAAAGTTAGGCTCTGCTGTTGGCTTCCCAACTCATTTTAAAAGAGACGGAGAGGAAAAGAGAGAGAGATCGTGAGGGTGAGCGGTAACGTTAGAAGAGGGAGATGTAGCGCGGCGTGCCGTGAATGAGAGAAAGAATAGTTATTTTCTGATTGTTTCATGGTGGTTAAAGCACAAATAAATAACCATCAAACACTCAACAGATGATTTACTGTGGAGACAGACGCTCATAGTTTCATTTCATTCCTTACATCCAACGTGCATCAATAAATATATGCAGCAGTAAACGTCGTCGCAGTGAGACAAAAATGTTTTCTTCCACCATGTGTTTTAGATGAAACAGACGGACACATTGAACTGCAGAGTGTGTTTACTGCTGCGACCACCAGCAGCCTTCCTCTCATGTCATGTTGCTTTTTCATACGTCAGCGGACTAATTTGCTTAATGTTCGCAGGTCTTTAGACCGCGGTGGAAACACAGACAACAATAAAGCTGAAGGAACCTTTTAGTTCCTTGATAAGTAGTTCTGGGGTCCAAAACAGTCCCAGGAACTTTTGGTGGAAACCCGGCTTTAATTGCCTCCTTGAGCTTCAGCTCTCTGCTTTATTAGCTTTATTAGCTTTATTAGCAGTAGAGAGATGACAGGAAATGAAATCCTGCTAAACAACATGAACGAATGTTGTGGTTCTTGGTTGGCACCTGAACCCCGAGGCCACCAGGGCTCCCTTATCTTAGATCTCTTAAGATTTCCATCAACAGCAAAGGTTTGTTTTAATTTAACTTAAGCCATGTCCTTAGGAAATATTAAATAAGTAACATTTATTAATATATTTCAAAGCTCTGACGATTTCCTTCATTTTCTTTTCTGAACTTGGGTCACATTTTGTAGTTTTGACCACCGTTTCTATCGGTAATAACAACATAGTACTGGCCATGGTAAACAGGTTTTAAATAAACCTCCAGGTTAGATAAATTCATATGGAAGAGAAAACAAAGGTGAAAATGTCTGTAGCGAGCACCCATCACTGAGCATTCAGTTCTCATCTGTTTCTCCTGATAGTTTGCTGACCTAATGCATCACAATGACATCGTGTCGCTGCTTTCTTTATGCTGATTTAATGTTGACATGAGCTGCTTTGAATGTTCTGTGGCAGATTAGATTCAATGCGGTATTCTGAGCTGCTTGCCTCGATCTTTTCCTTAAGGCGGCCTTGCATTTTTTATTATATTGACATGAACATAAATAATTCAAACCTGGTATTTGTGTGTGAACATGAAGCTCTCAGGCATTCTTGTTGAAGCAGAGAGCTTGGAGGACTAATTGTTTGTTGAAGTTTTATAGATTTATTGACTGCAAACAGGAAAAAATCTAAATGGTGCATCTGAGAAAGAAATACGAGTAGATGGCAAAAATGTGACTCCGAAATGGGTTTCGTGGTCAAACCAAACTCAGACCAGCTTCCCAAAATAGCTAAAAGTTTAATATCTGCAGCCCCTGTTTTCCCTTTTTTCTGGCCAACAACTGTCCACCCCATCACCACCATCTCCTCGTCAGCACATACCCTCAAGGCTCTTTTGTGATTTGGAAAATAATTTTCTCTGCTGCGGTTTCTTGGTTACTGGATTTTTCTTCCAGCTCAGACCTCATCTTCCTCCCTCCGCATGCATCAGTGATGTTTCTTTGTCGTTGCAGAGGCTCAGGTCGGGAAGCACAGCCTGCAGACGGGGCAGAACCTCCTGCAGGAGGAGGTGGCGCGTGCTGAGGAGCATTCAGAGGTAACAAAAACACCAACAAATGGAGCTTCTCCTTTTTATTCTCTGGCTCTTGCTGAGAATTAAACACAGTGTTGCATCACTTTGGCAGCACAGTTGTGGATGGTTCTTGAAAAGCCTGCAGTCTAGCTGACAGCCCACCCACTTCTGTGCAATCTGATCTCTAAAGACATGAGGCACATACATACAGTGAGCAACTAAACCCACTCCCACCATCTGCAGAAATCCCTCCACATACTGTACAGGTCTTCTCCAATCCTGCATTCACATTTTACAGCTTTAAGGATCCGCTACCTAACTGCCATTATCTGCATACTAAATGTTAATTTCTCTTGGGCATTAGGCAGCATTAATTCAGCTAAATATTGAAGAAGGGCTTAAATGTTTTTGTCTGAATGAAAGAATTCTTGTGAGTCCATTTTTCTGACTTGTATAGAAAACGTGGCCGTGTTTGAGATGGATATTAACATTTTGAAGGCTGGACGGATGAACAAACCATATCCCATCCAAGCAGGTCATCGCTCCATCTAAGTAGGACAATAAACTGTGAAAACTGTACACCCAGTGGGGGATTTACAGAATAGTCGACTATCAAAACCACTAGTTTTTCACCAAATGAGCTTTTGTGCTCCCCGATCAATGATCAAAACTTATCATATTATAATAAACATTAAATATGATAAACGTGTATTGATAAATAATGAAAACCGTATTGTTTTCCGATGCAACCCACGGGGGGGGGGGGGGAGTTCGGACCAAAAGGGCTGCGAGGAATCCTCTGGAGGCTGCATGATGAACAGGCTTGCAGCTGGGTGCTGCCAGAGAAGCGGTGCGTAATGCACGAACACATCAGCCTCAAAACGCCGCCGTTTAGGGAGAGAGGGCCCACAAACGTACCGCCTACGCTCGCACACACAGAGGAGAGGAGACGCTGAGCACAGACAGAGGTGTGAAAACACTCGTGGACTCATCTTCACACATTTTGTTAGAAAACAAACAAACATTTGGGGGGAACCTCTGAGTGCGGGACAGAGGAAATGTGCTGCTTATGACATGAGTCTGAAGAATCTGAGCAATTTAAGTACAAAAATAGAAGCAATATGAGTATATTTATATAAATCGCCGTAGCCATACATTTACTTGCCAAACATGTGATATCGATATGATATAAATCTGAAGAATTATAACTTTAAACAGGTTAAAAACATCTTCGGTAAGTGTCAACGTTGTTCAGGTTTGATCCTAAACGTTTGTCTGTCAGCAGCGGTTCACTGCTGTGTGTCTCCTGCTGGCTCAGCTGTCAATCAAACACACACAACGTCCTGCTGCCCACTCAGAGGCTAAAAGAGCATTTCTTGTGGATCCACTTAGGCTATCAAGATCAAATCATGCGTTACCGTTAGGCGTGTTCGGATCGCATCACGGTTTTGAGTCACGGATCAGATCGGCAGAAATAAAGGGAGCAAATATAACTTTCAGAGATGCCCCGATCACGTTTTTTTGCAGCAGATCACACACCTACAGGACGTTTAGAGTCAACGATTAACCTGCGTGTCTGTCACCCGGAGAAAACCCACGCCAACACGGGGAGAACATGCACAGAACACGGGGGTTAATTATATATTATAAGCTCCTTAGAGCTGGTGTTAGGAAGTTAAACAGGTCATAATTCCCTCTCTAATATCTATTTTATATTGTTGTGAAAACATCTCCTTCAAACAACTGGATTTATTCAAGTTTCTCGCCAAAAACTACATTTTACAAGATTACATTTGAACACATCATGATAACGTTAGAATGTCAATTTTTACTGAATAGTGCCTGAACGCATCATAATGTAACGCTGTACGTTAGCTGCTTGCTGTTTATTGTCTTGTCTTTATTTCCTTGTTGAAATAAAACAGTCTCCATCCTTTATCTTCGCCTGCATTACGTACAAAAAGCTTCAGCTGCAGGATTACAATAATTAATAACAACAATAACACCTCTGTTAACATGATGCATTATTATGTGGTTCTGTTTAAATCCTGCTTGTTGTTCTGGCCTC
This sequence comes from Sebastolobus alascanus, assembly GCA_916701645.2. Lineage (NCBI taxonomy): Eukaryota > Metazoa > Chordata > Actinopteri > Perciformes > Sebastidae > Sebastolobus > Sebastolobus alascanus. The sequence goes on from CAKAOJ020000181.1 coordinate 2,950,337, forward strand.
GATCAGGACAGCGAGGCATATGAAACCCACACAGCTGCTCCAGGCTCGGATTGATCCGCTCGGCTCACCTCCCCCACCGATCAATACCGCCAGGACTCCGTCATTAGATCGGCTGTCCCACTGATTGATTAAGCAACACCCAGAACATGACAAACAGCCTCGCTCAGCCTCCATACATCTGTTTATGTTAATCTTTGGTACAGGTCTGGTATTTCAAACCTTTGATTTTCTAGATGAATACACTCCGTTTAAAATATATATGTACGTCTAACTGTGCTTTAGCAGACCTGATTCAAGACAAAGATATCTCTGTAATGTCTCTTCTTCTTCTGTGACTATCTCTTCTGATCTCACTTGTTTGAGATTCAGCCCTCAGAGGGTCGTCGCCGCTTCAGTGAAAAAACATCTTGATTTCCGTGACGAGAAATGCGGCAGTTTCCAAAACATCTTTCAGAATTCTGAAGTATAATCACAGCAGTGCCACTGTGACCGGGAAAATGTGGGAAGGAAAGCATGTCTTCCCTTGGCCTCGGTGTCAGAGACAAACATCCCAGCCCTTTGAAGACTCTGGCCAACAGCTTCTTCTTCTTCTTCTTCTTCTTCTGTCGCCTAAAGACAAACAAGTTTCCTTATTAGGAAGATTCCTCGTCAGGTACCAACATGAAAACAGAAATCTGATGAAGGAAACCAAACTGTAACTTGTTGTTGCTCCTGTAAATAACTCACTGGAGGGCTGCCGTGGTTTAAATGACCCTCCAGCCTTTAAAGCTTGTTGTGACTTCGTTTCTACAGATTAGTGCAGAGCTGAGGGCGCACAGAGCAGACCGGTTTGGGTTTTAACTCAAATTCACAGCTTCGGTTTCTCTGCTGAAGCTGTCAGATTGCTGCCAAAGTGATGTTTTCTCTTGTCGTGGTTGTCACGCACACAAAACACCCTTTAGAAAACTGCTTAACTGTATATATGTCTTAATAATGAAGGATTCTCTGGAAGAAATCTTGCTGTGTTCACCGGGTTTCTCTTATTTCCTTAATCTGATAAAGGAAACCAGTTTTTTTTTTCTATTAAGGCACAAGTTGCATTTCAACACACCGCAAAGACTACAGCCGATGGCCAGTTAGCGCGTACGTTCTGCACCTGCATGAGAGGAAATAACTCGGCAGTTGTGTGTGTTCGTCATTCAAAAAGGGAAACAGGAAGACCGAGGACGGCGGATATACAAGCCGTTGTTATGATACGTACATGAAATAAAGCCGACCATTTTCACACCACTGTCACTCACCACTTAGCTTCATGGCCACGTTTGATAAGAGAAAACATGACAAATAAAATAATGCCAAACTTATCTTTTAATTCTCTAATAATGTAGTTTTCCCTGTTTTAGGACTTTTCTACATATCCGTATCTAACATTTTGTTTTCCACCAGCTTTTTGCCCTCATTAACAGACTCTGTTAGACAGCAGGTCAGTCTGAGCCGCTGCATCAGTCAGTCAGTCAGTCAGTCAGTCAGTGAGGAGAAACCAGGTCAGAGGGAGAAATCAGGTTGCAGACAACACATTTAGATCAGAAACAATCGATCCGTCTATCGATTGAAAAGTCCGTGGCAACAGTTATAATAATCAATGAATCATTTAAGACTTTTGTTCAAGCAAAAATAATCATTTGATGATTCCAGCTTCAGAAATGTGAAGATTTTTTGCTTTTTTTTTTGTGTAATAAACTGAACATGTTTGAGTTTTGGACAGTTGATGGACAGTTCAGTGGACATTTTGAAGACCAATAATCAATTCATTGAGAAAATAATATTCACCAGATTAATCGTTAGTTGCAGATAAACATATCGTGTCAATCAGTTGTTTAATAGTATTTTTGATGGAGGGGAATTATTATAAAATATACTAATACAGTTATTCATAAACTTGGTCATAGTTTTGTCCTGAAGTAGCATTTTAATTTAATCATTGCAGATTTTTCATCTTTGTCAACAAAATAATATCCTTATTAACAACCGATTAATCTTTTATAATTCATCTTCTCTTTATTCAGAGTAGCTAAGAAAAGAAACCTGGTTGACACAGTAAGATATCTGCTGGAGAATCCTTCATTATTGGACCATAAATACAGTTTTGTTTTTTCAATCATTTGCACTGACAGCACAGTCACAGTATAAATGTGTCTGAGTCTTATAAATAGTAAACTGGAAACCAAAAAATTTAGACTTCTAGAGCATGAAATTATGAGAAATACAGTAACGCACAGCTGAGCGTTTCCTTTCATCCCACCACAACGATCTCACAGCGATACTTTACCTGAACCAAGTCTTTGTCACGCACGTTTGTTGTTGTAAAATCCCTGTTTATGTTTATATGTGACCATGAAATCAGGTTCCACCAGCTGAAATGTGTTCCTCTAATCCCTCACCCCGATTATGGAAACCTCATTTATATGACGTCTAAAGAAAGCAGGTTACTGCAACTGCAGGAAGCCAACAGTATTTTTACTATGTAAAGGACAGGTCGATTATTTATTAGGTTTTTATATCATTCTGTATCTTCTCAGTGTTCTTTATGTATTCAAAACCAAACATTCACATTTTGGTCAAACTATGTATGTTATTGCGTCAAAATGCTATTTTCCCTTCAAGCCCTTCTAAAGACTTTTTCCCCACGTGACCTGACGTAGGTTTCTGCATGATGACGCCGCTACATGTACAGTATATATACATCCTTATAGTCAGTGTATTGACTGGATTGACCCGAACTTTAAGTTCATATAAACACACATAAAGCACTTTATTTATTCCCACTCTTTCCCAGAATGTAATTAAAAGACTTCTTTTTAGTCCCAGACCTGTAAAACTAAATCAGACTTGTCTTTTAAACCATCGCTGTGGCTCATGCAGTGATTACGTCACATATATAACTTCTGTCCTCGATGTTCAGCTCCTCACATCCTGGGAACACATACAGAGACGGATCACACGGCTTTCAGGCGTTGCCAAAAGTAACAGTTGCAGCACATGGACCTTTTGTTAGCAGTGTAAAACGTACTTACAGCGAAATACTGTAGCCGACAAACTGTGCCAGAGTTCATGGGTAAACATCCCCGAGCTAATTAAATCCTCTTTATTCTTGGAGGAGTTTGTTTGAACGCTTCCCCGCGGTCGGACCTCCCTTTGTGTGTTGTCCTGCACGCTGATGTCGGTTTATTTGTCTGCCTCGCTTCACAGGAGCTGCTGGAGAAGTTCATGGAGGGAAACGTGAGCCTGGATGAGTTTCTGGATGAGTTCCAAAGCTCCAGGAAGACGTATCATATCCGCCGGGCTCAGGCGGAGAAGATGCAGGAGGTCGCGCAGGCCAAGCGGCAGCCGAGCAAAAGCAAGAGGGCGGAGGAGAGCAAGGAGGTGAAGAAGGACTCGGAGCATCCTCAGGAGCCTCAGCGGCCCAACGGCTTCGTAGCGCAGGGACCTCTCAGAGTGTTCCAGGTACGCTACGGCCTCACGCCGGCCATCCTCCTCCCCCATTACCCCGTGTCTCCCCCTGCCTCGGCTCCAGGCCATCACAGTAGTACCCCCCCACCTGAACCCCACCTGGGACAGACCCACATCCTCAGCCCCAGCACCGCTCTACCAGGACACGGCCAGCCCGTCGGCCTCCGGGTCATCGGACAGCTACCGGGCGGCTGGCCGGCTAACGGGCGGCCGGTGAGAGTGCAGCAGCTGTACAGGCCGAACCCTCAACAGCCTGAACCGCCGTACCGATAAGCTCGATGACGGAGGAGGAGGATGAAAAGCCGGTTTGAGAGGTCTTCCGAGACGTGGAACCAAACAGTGGCTGTCACGATCATGTAAGCAAAGACTGACCCAGAGACCGGCAGCACTGCAGACGTCCGTTTCTGTTCTCCATCCATGACACACAAACGTAACCAGAGCAGAGACAGCGAGGCGGAAGGTGACAGACTCAGAGGGACGACTAGGGATGGGCTCCGATAGCCGGACTCGCTAAGCTCCGACGCTAACGAATCTCTTATCGGACCTCTTTTTCATTTATAATGGAAAACATTTAGGCGAAGCCGGCGGTTGATTTATGTGTTTACCGTTAGAGCGACGTCGTTACTGCGATAGCAGAGAATGGAGGCAGAGATGTTAATCACCTTCAGTCAAGTTATTCTGAAATGAATTATAACACAGATTTGAGCGACAAATAACATTAACATACCGCTTCTGTCTGACCGCCATAGTCTGGATGTGGAGTAGCTAAATTTCCTGATTTAAAATCATCAAACTTAATGATTTCTTGCAAGAAATCAATAATTTGACACAAAATGGTCCAAGATCAGAACTGTGCCCATAGCAACGGTCTGTCACACATAGCAACGGTCTGTTATGCATAGCAACGGTCTGCTATAAAGAAATAACAGACCGTAGAACGCTGATCAGAATCAAGTATTCAACAAAGCCGTGTAATAGTTGTAGATAATCTTTATTTAAATGACATTTAATGACCATATTTTCGACGTGTAAACGGTTCTGCAGATTCTACTGGACAGATTTCTTAGCAAAGGTGCTTTAGAAATTAAATCCTTATACGTACAATACAGTTTTATATGTAGGCTTACAAGTCACCGCAGTAACGACAGCTTGTCTCCTCCCACCTACAACTCTGAGTCATCTGTAGGCAGCAGCTTCTGATTGTTGTGAGTTGAAATGAGCGGTTAGATCAGCTGTAGCTAATAAAACATTTAGTCTGCAACGACTAAAATTAGTTTTATACATTTCATATATGACGCTGCTCGCCTTATTTTCAGGTGCAGGTTGTGAACATGAATTATTTCGCCATTAAAGACTGAAGTGTTTCTGCCTCCTCAGCCAGCGAAAGGTGATTAAACATCTTATTTTAAATGTTTAAAGGTAAACCTGAGATTCGATAAGAGGATAAAACGCTATCGAACCCCATCCCTAGGGAGGACGTTTTTATTGTTTTTAATATTATTATTGTTTTTTTATACTTTACATGGAGGGATGTGAAGCACAGGGTTGTGAAGCACATCTTCAACGCCGATTTAAAGAAAGGATCTCATTGTTCATTCATACAACTTTACAACAGAGAGGTTTTGTGAGACGAGAAGAGGGAATAACGGCATCAATAAAGTGATGTTTAATATAAACTCTCATTGTTCTTCATCTCATCAAATAATTACATTCATACTTGGAAACATTCCCAAGAACATGAATGATGACATTAAACAAAAACAAGCAGAGCAGGTGGTATTTATTAATAATCCCCAGACCATAATAACCTGTCGGTATTATTTGCAGTGTCATGTGTGTTGGCGTCACAGATGAGCCGTCTGCCTTCTTGTGTGATTTCATGAACAGTGTTGGAGCTCACACACCATTTATTTATTCATGTAAATCCTATTTTAAATGGCTGACTTCAAAGCTTCTTGTTTACCGTGCTAAATGAAGAGCTGCTTCTCTCTTTCAAGGCAGCCAGTGTTTTTACCCCACCCCCCCACCTCCACCTCCTCCTCCTCCTCCTCTGAACTGATGCAGAGTGAGGGGAATTTAATCTCTATGAGAACGCCGGCGCTCTGCAGCCCACAGTCGAGTATAAGGAGGTTTAGGAGGCCTCCTGCTCATTTCACCCTCCTTTTTTTCTCATTCTTCATCCTCCAGCATTTAAAGGGAGAAGCTCTGGATTGTAGTTGTTGATGGTTCTGCTCTTGAACAAACGTTTTGCTCATTAATTACTCATATAAGTGCATGCTTACTACGGCTTGATAAAATACATGAAAATGCCTTTTGCAGGCCAGTGCCCAGTTACAGAAAGCATCTGTTTTTCTTCTGATTAGGAAATATTGTAAAATAAGTGAGAGTTGTAAATGCATTTCAAGACTAAAGGGTGTTTTATTTTATAACGTGGTTCATTTTGGCCGTCGTTCATCTCTAATAAACGAACTGCTGAGATCTGTGAATGAAGCTATATCGCTTAAAAGAAAGAAGTGTCAAGAGATGCTAAACTTCTCGGTAAAAAAAATACTTCACATCTGATCTGATATGTTTTTTAGCTCTACATTTCTGCCCTGTCTTTGGTCTCTTTTCTGAAAATCTGAATTGAGATAAAATGATTGGTTATTCTTTCATCCTTACAAGCAAAATATTGTGTTAACTGAAGCACCAGCTGCTCATGGAGTAGAGCTGCAACTAACGATTATTTTCTCGATTAATCGATTCATTGTTTGGTCTATAAATTGTAGATAAGTAAAGAAACCAGAAAATATTCACATTTAAGAAGCTGCAATCAGAGGATTTTGACTTTTTTTTTCTTAAAAAATTACTCAAACTCAAAATCGATTGAATCAAAATAGTTGGCAGCTAATCGATTAATTGATTAATCGTTGCAGCTCTAGAGTGGAGAACTTGATTTTTGCTATAAAAGACGATCAAAAAATATGAGGATGCTTCACACATTACCCAACAAACCTGATACTGTCTTATACAGAAATGCAGCTTTTGTATGACAGGATGATGAATTAATTAGCTAAATATATGGGTTTTATTATTTTCATTCAATTTCCTTATTTGCTTTCTTGCAGAGAGATAGATGAGAAGACTGACACCACTCTCATGGAAATCAGTGAGCTTTAGTCTGTGGATTTTGTTGCCTTTGGGCGGAGCCAGGCTAGCTGTTTCCCCCTGTTTCCAGTCTTTATGCTAAGCTAAGCTAACTGACTGTACAGAGATGAAAGTGGTATCAATCCTCTTATGTAACAGCAACAAAGCGATAAGGGGAAAATGAACGTCTTAAGGGCATAAATGATGTAACTGGGTACTGGCTCCAACCAAACATGCAGTTCTGTGTCCACTCAGGAAAAACAATAGCAGTGCTGCTTCTTCACCTGTAGCACAGATGGACTCATCCCCCCCCCCCCCACCCTCCTCTAACCATAACCACAGCAACACCAAATCACCTCATCCCCTCTGTTGCAGTGAGATTTGACCGAATGAAGGTTGTAATGCTGTCTGAAGAATCCGCCCTCAAAAACCAACTCACTGGGATTTAATTCAGGCCAGACGATTCATGTCCGAGTGGACGCTGCTGTGTTTTATCCTGAATATGTAAAGTGCTTGTTTCTGCGACTGTGGTTCTGTTTGTCCGGTCTTATTATATTGTTAGTGTCTTTTTCTAATCTAAGGATTTATCCCAGCAGCCCTCTTTCCCCAGTAATGAAATAGATAAATGAATGTTGCTTTAGAATTTAAATTTAAAATAAAGTGCTGCCACTCACTGAGCCAAACAGCCTCAAACATCTCAGATGATTTGCATCTGCAGCGTATGAGATGAAGGAGCCGCTGCTGCTGCAGGCGCTCGTATACCAGATGATTATAAGCGATGTCAAAGCCGATCAGCGCCGCAGTGAGCGGAGACGAGCTAATAATATCCAAGTCGAGTCATCTCCATCATCAGCTCGTGTGTTCAGCTGCTACTGTACAGTATGAGTTACTGGACGCACGTGGCTGGAGGAAGGAAATGTCAGCTTGTGGGAGATTCTGATCTTTGACCTCATTACACAGAGAGGAGAAAATAATAATAGCCAGCAGCTAAATAACAGCATGCGTTAAAATACCCTGAATGCGTTGTTTATTTTACAGCTTCCCATTCATTGTCTATGTAAGCAGTAGAGATGCACCGATTTATCGGCCAAACATCGGTATCGGACGATTTCTGCTGCAAATAAGATCACGTTTACTGATGGCAGTGGCCGATGTTTGTGTTGTGTTGCATTCATTTTGTGCCGACTAAATGTTGCGTTGTTAGCTGCTGATTTAATTACTGTTTTTGTTGAGCTAGTAGGTAATAAATTCCTCTCATTGAGTAGGTAGTTGTATACAGGCTAAAGGGGCTTTTGAATCAGTTATTATTCATGTGAAAGAAGGTTATTTTAAAGCTTGTTTCATACATTTATTTAATTTGTGCCCATTCAAGATGTGAATGAAGGGCTGAATTATTTTTAGAGTGAAGACAGTTCAGTTATTTTTTTATAATGAAGATGTCTTTGTTTCCCCGGCACCAAAGGGGGAGTAAATAACATAATTTTGCAATCGGTGCATCCCTAGTAAAAGCCGTGCAATGCATTTACGTTTCGAGAGACAGGGTGTCACGTCTGCCGCTCCTCATTTGCATAAAGTTGAGGTTTCGGCTACTTTATGCAAATCAGGGGCGTCCAGTGCGACTCGCCGCCTCTGGAAACTCCAGAGAAACTTTTAAACGAACCGTTGTCGACCCAAAATAAAGTCAGATTCAGTCACTGCATGGCTTATGTCACTGAAGACTCCTGAGTCTGAGTGTTATCAGGATGTCTAGGAACAGAAAATGTTAATTTGTTCTCCTGTTTGTATTTACACAAAACCCAGGAGGGCTGTGATCCTGAACACATTCAGTCACTCGAGTCTAGTTCCAGTATCATAAAATCTCCAGAGTAGGCGTTTGTACTGAACGAGCTGTGACGGCTGCTTTCCGAGCCAAAATAATTTCTGCTAAATGATGTGAAGACTTTATTTTAATGTTTTCCAGCCTCCTTTAAATGAATCTTTGGAGTCATTAGAGATGGAAACGTTTCAGTTTGCTGATACGCATGAAGCGTAGGCTGTACTTACCAACTCATCAGCATTATATAACACAGCAGCTTCTGTGTGGACACAGAAACTAACGCTGAAATCCAAACTATTTGATGGAAGTAAATCCTTATTATTTATCTCTATTCAAACTGTGAGTCAGAAAAAGCTTCACAATAAGTTAAGTAGGTTACAAATACACAGGAGAAGTCAAATATACCTCAGAGCTGAACAGAGGAACCAGCAAGAACATCCAAAAGAGATGAATTAAATAAATAAGTAACTGCAAAGTGGTTTAGAAACAGTAGTTCCCAATGTATGGGTTGAGTCCTCACAAAGATACAGTATATTTGACGGGTCCAGAGATCATTAACACAAGAAGGAAGCAGAAAAAAACAGATTTTATGCTATGCACAGTTATTGTTTTAGGGCTGTCAAAGTTAACATGATTTTTCTTTACATGATAATTTCTTTAAAGCATTAACACAACTTGAGATGCGAGATCGCATCAAGTCAGATTGAAAGAGGCAATAAATGTTTGATAAGGGAGAGTAATGAAAGCACTTATCTTAATGCCAGCAGGTGTGAGACTGGAAGGTCACTGGTTTAACTGGCCGAGATGGGAGAGATTATCATCTGTCTTCTAAAGTGGGCGAAAAGAAACTGCTTCATACACATTAATTTTTAACTGGGCTCCATAAGTCATTTTGGGGCTAAAATTATGATTGATTGATGATTTAAGAAGAAGTTAATTACATACAGCTCTGTGTTATTCCTACGGGACATCTTGACACCCGTCTTTATGATGCAGCTGAGCCAATCCTGCTAAAATATTTATATCAAGTACATTAGTCCAGCGTCTCTCTGTATGGACGAGAAGCCAATTAACTGTAAATGTGATGAATATGTTCGCTGGCAGCGGACCAGCTGGTCGACCGTCTGAACATCTGATTTACTGAAAACAACTGTGTGTTTGTGTCGAATCTGTTCAGTAGAAACATTATTTCTAGAACGATAGTTTAAAAAGACTGAGCAACATTTTCTTCACTCGCAGCAACCAAAGCAGAAACAGCTGCTTCGCTCACTTCAATCCTTGCTATAAAAATAGCAATAAGGTAGAATAGAAATACTCCAATACAAGTAAAAGTCCTGCATTCAGAACCAACAAAATGTACTTATAAGTAAAAGTACTCATAACGCAGAGTGGCTACTGTCAGTGTTATACTATTATATCATTGGATAACTTTAAAGGGCGATGATAATGTCAGTGCTGTGTGTCTGTCAGCTTGTTTTGGGGGGATTTCTGGCCTTAATCTGCCAAAAAAGTGTCTGACTCTGGTGCTCCACATTACATTAATAATATGCAGTTAAATCTGGCAGTTTTGAGAAGGAGATTTATAAAAATTTACATAAGCAGAATTAAAAAAACGCTGCTTCGAACAGGCAGACGCCACTTCAGACTTACTTGGAAATGAAGCTGGTGTGAGTGTTGGGAAAATGAGTGCACAGCGGTAATTACACACCAGAAATAGGTCCTAAATGAAAGGTAGCTCCATTAGCTCCACTAATTAATTAATCATTTAATTAAAAGACAGAACAGTCCCTCAGTGGTTAGTACTGTTACCTCTCAGCCAGCAGGCTCTAAAACAGTCTTTTCTGGGTGAAGGTTTCCTCCCTCAGTCCAAAAATATCTGGTGATTTGGAGATTTTAAATTGCTTTTAAACTTTACATGAATCCACAGATTAAAATAATGTAAATTAAAACTAGGGCTGTAACTAACGATTATTTTCTGATGTTTTTTCTGTAAAAATGCCAGAAAATTGGGAAAAATTTCTATCACAGTTTTCTATTTCAACTGTTTTTTATTTTTGCATGGACAGTGAACAGACCAAGGCACATAATAGAGATATAAACAACTGCAAAGTAAGAAGTATAAATCAATATTATTATTATCATTATTATTATTATTATTATTATTAAAATCAATAATAACAGTAGTAACAACAACACAGAAAAAAATGAGAAAAAAATAAGTAATTAAATATATATGAAAAATAAAATAAATGATAAAATAATAAAAAAATAAATCATCAAAATAATAGAAATAAACAAATAACTAAAATCTCCGTTTTCTAGAGCTGTAGCTGACGTCTTCAAATTTCTTGTGTTGTCTGATCAACAACCTAAAAAAAAACAACAACTTTACAACAATATAAAACAAAGAAAAGCAGCAAATCATTTGGGAAGCTGGAACCAGACTATCTTTGCCATTTTTGCTTGATAAGTAATTGAAATGATTAAAATTGTTGGCAATTAATTTTCTGTTTCGTTTAAGCATTTAAAAAAACAACATTTTATTACTAGATATATAGTCTTTAATGGACTCGGTCATCAATCGGCTCTCTAAAGTGGGATATCCCTACTTCAGGGCATAAACACTGTTTATCTGCGAGGCCTCTGATGTGTTAAACATGACTGATCTGAAGAATTTGATGGAAATCTCCGAAATGTTATACAGTAAAAAAATATACTCTGACCCTAATAAATCCTTTTTGGTGTTTAAATGAAGGCTGCTGGGAAAGTTCTTCTGCATGCTCAGCTTTACATAAGCAACCTAGTAATACGATCATGTTGACATATTATTGAAGAAGACTTTCAGTGGGATAACATCTCTTCATGCTACAGTGTGTGTGTCCTGCCAACACTCAAAACATTCAAGTGACCTTAAACAACAAGTTTACATGTGAAATGATTTCCATTCTGCTTCCCATGTGGATCCAGGAGTTGTCAATAAAATGCATTTGCCATTCTGATTTGAGTTTGTCCTCCTGTTTGTCATGAACTTATAACTTATATATTGGGCAAACATGGCTAACGTACCCAAACTGACAGCACAGAACAGGTAATGTATGTACTCATCAGCATTATCACCTGTGTTAAACTGTCAGCTATTTTGTATGAAAGATCTTATATTGCAAAGTAACATGTAACCATAGCTGTCAAATAAATGTAGTGGAGTGAAAAGTACAATATATTTTCCTGTGAAATTGAAGTATAACTTAGCATAAAATACAAACACTGTGTGGTATTTCCCCAATTTAGATGGTAAATCTGCCCCTGATATTGTTGTAAACTAGTTTACAGTGGTGGAAAGTTACTAACAAGTACTGTACTAAAGTACAATTTTGAGGTACTTTCTATTTACATGTTCTGCTACTTTATACTTCTATTCCAATACAATTCAAAGGCAAATATTGTACTTTTTACTCAACAGCTATAGTTACTTTTCAGATTCAGATTAGTAAAACAAAATATAATCAACATTGTGTTATGATTTATTATTATTGGTTTAGATAAAACTGTATTGATCCCTGGGGGGGAATTGGCAAGCTACGCAGCATAGTATAATGTATATAAAGTGGTTAAAATTAGCTCAAATTTTACCCTCTGTAGCATTGAAGTTATGTACACATTAATGAATTGATAATAATTATAATCCATCCAATACAATACCAGCATGCATTATTCTGAAATGGTTCATTCTGCTTAATGAGTACTTAATAATTTAATCCATGAAAGCTGATCATATGTTTGTGATATTTCCCTCTGAGATGTAGTGGAGTAGAAGTATAAAGTAGCAGAAAAGGGAAATACTAAAGTAAATATGAGTACCTCAAAATTGCACTTAAGTACAGTACTTGAATAAATCTATTACTCCATCATTTATCATTTCAAATGGTTGAGGTATCAGATTGTATCAGTAGGATGTGTACTTATAGCGGTCCTACTTACAGTTACTTTTGGTACTTTAAGTATATTTTGATGCTAAAATGTATTTTTTATTGAAGTAAAATTTTGAATGCATGACTTTGACTTGTAACAGAATATTTCTACACTGTAGTATTGCTATTTTTACTCAAGTAAAAGATGTGAGTACTTCTTCCACATCTGTATATTTGCGGTATCTCCATCTCCATCTCCATCATATGGGGGATTAAGTGTGACCCTTATCAGTTTCTCTATCAGATTAAAATACTCTGCTGTATGTTCTCTCTCAGCTCTCTCATCTCAGTATAGCTTTTTATTTCTTCTTCCTCTCAGCTGCTTCAGACTCACTGTGCCAATCCCTCTCAACAGTTTTCTTTTCATTGTTATGCAGATGAAGCCCAGTTAACTCGCCTCTGTAAATCCGAACGGGATGAAAGCTATTCCAGAGGAATCTGCCTCACTGACAGAAAATGTCGGTGCCATGTCTTAACTGAAACTCCACTGCTGCCATCACAAGGTCCATCACTCCAACATGAAGCAGGAGGTAGGTGACTGGATATCAGGTGTTTTGTAAACTGCAGGGCGCTGGGGAAAAGTGTGAGCATCAAAAGTTTATATCAAACATCACTGAGCATATGAAAGCAGTCGGCTGGCAGAACTGGGACAGCTTGAAAAAACAAAAAAAACACATTTTTATTGCAACATTAATTGTTTATAATAATGTTTTTATGCTAATTATGCGACATCAAAGCAGCTCTCTGATGCTCTCTAGTGGGCAGGCCGGCTGTCACAGATTCAACTAGAGTTCATATGGTATATTTGTATACCATATGTTATATAATAGTGGAGAGAGACAGGGATTATTTATACAGAGATGTGACAAAAGAAGGAATGTTGTGTTTACAAGATACAAGTCTTATAGGATGAGTCCTCACTGCCTTGTGTACTTTAATCCCCTGAATAATACTGAAAATAAACCAGCCGAGGTGGAAGTATTCAGATCTTTTACTGGGGTAAAAATAGAAATACAACAATGTGGAAATACTCTGTTACAATTAAAAGTCCCTTTAAAATCTTATAATATATATAAATACTAATTAGTGGGTTATAATTAGCATCACTAATGACTAATGTTGCAGCTAGCAAAGATGGGGCTAATTTCAGCTACTTTATAAACTGCTGGTTATCTTAATCTATAATAATACATCATAATTTATTAGTTTATTTGTATTTTGTATATGCAAAGTCAAATAAATGTAGTGGAGTAGAAGTAGCATAAAATGGAAATACCCAATTAAAGTACCTGAGAATTGTACTTCAGAACCGTACTTGACTTCCTGACTCCATTACCAAAAAAGTCCTGTATTCAAACTCCTACTGAAGTGAAAGTACAGAAGTGTTATCAGCAAAATGTCCTTAAAGTATCAAAAGTAAAAGTACTCATTACGCAGATAAATGTCTGTTGTCAGTGTTTAGATTATCAAGACACATTGTAATGTTGGTCAAGGCTCATTTGAACTACTTTTAGGGCTGTCAGTTGATTAAAATATTTAATCGCGATTAATCAAATCATAACATGGCAAACTGCAGCCCAACAGGCAACAACAGCTGTCAGTGTGTCAGTGTGCTGACTTGACTATGACTTGACTAATAAATGTCTGAAAAATGTCCGAAAAATGTAAAAAAAAAAAAAAAAAAAATTGAATAATGTTGAAAACAAAATGAAAAATGACCGAAAAATGTAAAAAAAAAAAAAAAAAAAAATTGAATAATATCGAAATAAAATTTTAAAAATGTCCGAAAAATTAAAAAAAATATTTTTTTTGAAAATATCCCCAAAAAAATTCTGACAAATGTCAAAAAATGTACAATAAAAGTCTGAAAAATGTCCGAAAAATGTAAAAAAAAAAAAAAAAAAAAAAAAATGGAATAATGTTTAAAACTAATTGAAAAATGTAAGAAAAATGTAGATACATTTTTAAAAAAAAAAAAAATCTGGAATTTTTTTTTTTAATAATGTCGAAAAAAAAAATGAATAATGTCCGAAAAATGCAAAAAAAAAATCTGAAAATTTCGAACAAATGTAAACTAATAATAACAATAAAAAAAAAAAAAAAAATCTGAAAAATTTCGAAAAAATCTGAAAAAAAAGTTCGAAAAATATCCCCAAAAAAGTATGACAAATGTAAAAAAATGTCCCAAAAAAAGTCTGAAAAATGTAAAAAAAAAAATGTCAAGAAAAATATAGTCCAGAAACCCTCACAGGTACTGCATTTAGCATAAAAAATATGCTCAAATCATAACATGGCAAACTGCAGCCCAACAGGCAACAACATCTGTCACTGTGTCAGTGTGCTGACTTGACTATGACTTGCCCCAAACTGCATGTGATTATCATAAAGTTGGCATGTCTGTAAAGGGGAGACTCGTGGGTACTCATAGAACCCATTTACATTCACAGATCTGGAGTTCAGAGGTCAAGGGACCGCTTTGAAAATGGCCATGACAGTTTTTCCTCGCCAAAATTTAGGACAAGTTTGAAGCGTTATTTAAGCTAGTATGGCATGGTCGGTTTTAAGTACAGCACTTGAGTAAATATACTTTCAAATTCCACCACTATTAATCATAATTCTGATGTTCTTGCATATTCAATAGGTAGAATACCAAAAAGAAATAAAGAATGAACAAATAGTCAATGAATTGTGAAAAACAAAGGGTTTATTCCCACCAAGGATGTTATTTTCCCTGAGAAGAAGTTTCAGTGTTACAGAAGTACACAATGTAGACTGGTCACAGTTAGAATAATCTCATTTAGCAGCTATGTCCACAGTTTCCTAATTATCAATGCATACAAGATGTGACACAAAAAACAGTTAGTGTTTTAGTAGGAATAATGAGAGAACTCAAAAGGCCTGTCCTACTTTTTATTTCCTTCCACAGACTTAATAGCACACAGTGTTTTCATTATAACAGGCTCAGGCCCTAATCTCCTCGAGAAGTACCCACTGTGCCATCCAGTATTTCACCCCTTTCATTTTACACGCGTCAAAACTTCAATCCCTCTTTTTTCCCTCTCTTCCACACATTACCTAGACAAAGTCACAAGTCCCAAAGGTGCTTTGATTGTAATGAGCTGCTGAGCAAAGAGCTTAACTCAGTTTTTATCCACACTGTGAATGTTTCTGCTGTTTGAGGCAAAAAACGATTAACTCAAATGTTCACTGGAGGAAGCAAATATTTCTGCACCGATTCACTCCTCGTCTAGAAAGTCTGACTAACGGTGAAACTTTGCTTCAAAGGAAGTGACTTTTCACACTTTATTTCCCACATCCTGACTCACTCGGCTCACATTTTGGTGATGTCGACAGAGTCGTGAATGTCGATCACCTGAAACCCCAAGTTGTCGATCCCCGACTTCTGCTGGTTGTTGTGATTTTCTCGGTTGTGGTTGTTGTGGTTTATCTGGTCTGCGTCTGTCTCGAAGCAGTGGACGCAGTGCGGCGTGGTCACCCGGACGCTTCTGGAAAAGTTTGAGAAGTCCACGCGGTACTTTCCCGCCTTGGTGCGGGAGATGATGGGCAGGAAGCTGAACCCCCACTGGATCTCCTGAGGGACGTAGGAGGTTCGGACCTGACAGGACGAGCTGGTGGACTCGGCCGTCCCGTCCAAAAAGACCACCAACTCAAAGTCCTGGTGGGGAAGAGAGTCCGCTGACAGCTCATAGAAAGGGCTCGATCTGTTGATCACGTGGTAGAGGGTCAAAGGGCAAACAAAAAACAGGTTATCCTTGCCGGCGTCGACCGTAAAGTCAATGTCCACCTGGTCCAGAATGACGGTGTCTCCATCTGATGTGGTTGTCGTCCGGAGCAGCTTGCCGTAGATCTGGCTGCCGATCAATAACGTCTTTCGAAGGTTCGCCACTCTGATCAGGAGACACAGACTTCCTTTCTTCAAGCAGATGACGGCTGTGTCGCTGAAGGTCACGGTCTTTGCCCTTTTTTTGGGCAAGGAGATCTTGGCCAAGATGACGCCACACATGAAACAATTGATGAAGACGCCGATGAGAGATTGGACGATAATCAGAGCCACGGTGCCGCCGCAGTGCCCGGTCAGCGCTCTGCCACCGTACCCGATGGTGGTCTGGGTCTCCAGGGAGTAGAGGAACGCCGTTGTGAGGCCGTTAACATTGTCTATACACTGCACGTGTCCATCTGTGCGGTTCTGCCCCGTCAGATCCCCGTTGCTCTTGGCGATCCAGTACCACAGCAGGCTGAAAACGAACCAGCTGCCCGTGAACGAAGCCACAAACAGGAGGAGAACGAAGCGCCAGCGGATCTCCACAAACGTGGTCCAGAAGTCCACCAGGTACGCAAAGTGGTTGCTGTATTCGATGTTGCCGAACTCGATGTTGCAGTGCCCGTCTTTGGTGACCAGGCGAGTTTTGCGGTTTCGGTGTACAGCTGGCGGGATGTGACCCTGGAGCACCGGGAACATCCTGGAGCTGGAGAGAGCAAGATTACACAGGAGGAAGTCAAAGTCAAGTCAATGTTCCCAAAATCACAAATTTGCCTCAAAGGGCTTCACAATCTGTACAGCATACGACACCCACTAAGTTAGACTTAGGTTTTAGTAAAGAAAAACCTGGGAAAAAGAGGAAGAAACAAACAGAGCAGCAAGTTCAGCCTTAAACAGACTATGTTAAAAAACATGTTGAATATTTTCACATATTTGATTATTCAATTCACTTTATTATTATATGATTACTGAGCCTTTAAAAAAAATTAAATTACATATTTGTGACCTGTTTTTAAAGATGTACATCATAATGTGGCAGAACTAATAACAGTGTTGGTTTTGTCCTTTTCAAGGGATTTGTTGACAAAAAGAAAAATATAGAATATCACCTTTATCATTTAACCTGAACCCAAGAAGTTATCTCAATGTCAATCAATGTCTCTGACTGACTTGTTTTCAGACAAATTGAAGTGATTAATGGGTGTCGTGACTTCAATAGCAGCCATTTCACAAATAAGAGTATGTTTCAGTCAGAACATACAAATAAACAAGCAGGGAATTAATGAAAAGTCTGTTTAGTACAGACCTACAACAGGATAATAGTTATTGTGTGCGGTAGTTACATTACCAGTTTGTACTGTGCAGTATGAACCACGTGGTCAACTTTGGAGCTTACATAACAGACTCAAGATTTACATTCAAGAAAGTTGTGGGTAAAAAATGATACTAAAACTTGAAAAACACATATTTTTGGAATAAAAGTTTTCAGACTTTAAGAATAATGTAATTAAAACCAATTTTATATATTTTTGTCAACTGTCTTTAACCGTTTATGATCACACAAAAGGATTATTATTATTAACTCCTCATTAAGTATATATTTCATTATTTTTTTCATCATTTTGCTGGACAAACTAGGAAAACTACTTGTTATTGTTGATTTTTTCCAGTTAATAAGGGTTTAAAGAAGTACTGTCAGCACTGGATCCCTTTAGTTCTTTGTATTACATAATTGGCAATGCCACTATTGTATATTCTGTTAGAGACCACAGTGGGGAAAACTAGAGAACGTTTACAATCATATATAAGTTATAAAAAAGTTGAAGTAACTTTCCTCTGTAAAAACAATACTGTACGTGTTGGATATTAGACTCATTTGGATTGTTAGAGAAAGGAACAACTCTTGAAAGATGTCTCAAAACTCTAGACATAAAGTCTAAAAAGTAAATAAGTCATCCAGCCTTAGTTCTGTAAAGAGAAATAGAGAAAAGTTGAACGTACCTGCTAAGTGAGACCATGGGCCCAGAGCGCTCACTGGATCTCCGCTGGAACTTCAGACTCTCTTTCTTTTAGCGAGTGGCCATGGAGGCGTTGGAAAGATTTTAATCCACAGTGAAATTTCCTAATCCCAGCCACATGCCACCGTGTACGCTGGCTTCATACAGACAGCGGAGCCAGCCAGAAAGCTCCCACCGGGCGCCGCTTCAGGGCGACTCCCTGCATCACTCAAATAGTCACCAAAAAGTGACTGGATGCTGTTGTCAGTGTAAATCCTCACCGACTTGAGGAGAGAGATATTCAGTGCTTTTGTGTGGCACAAGGTGCATCTATTGAAGGGGCCTACGTGGCCGGTGCAGCACCCATGCTGTTTTTGTTTTCAGCCCTGAGAACATTTGGGATTTGAGTCGGGCCTCACAAAGAAATCCTTCAATTGCGTTTCCCCTGGTCCCCCTCCCCCTCCCGCATTCGAACCTGCGAGGCTCCCTCACATTTGCATCAAAATGAAGAGCTGTGGGGACAAAATGTCTTTGCCATATTCTCCTGGCTGCAGACGGACCATTTTCATATTTGGTGGAGCACATTTAGATGATCTGATATGATTATAAGAGGGTTTGATGCCCCTCAGCGATGGCTACAGATGCCATTAACTGCATGTAAATGAGGGGAGCAGGAGATGGATGAAGATGCAGACAGTGTTGCTGCTGTATTGATTCAACTGCAAGACTTTTACAGCCCACTGTACTAACTTCCTGCCACAACACAGTCAGTTTAGTCAGGTGCATCTGTAAATACACCAGTGTTTTAAGCACGAGTTGTACATTTTCAAAATAAACAGCCAATGCAGAGCTGCACGTAAACATTATTAAAGGAAAAGTTATTTTGCAGAGTGTTAGATGACGTGTGTACACTCAATATGGAGTTAATTAAACATAACACAAAGACTGGAAACATGAGAAAACAGCTAGCTTAGCTCTGTCCAAAGGTCACTAAATCCGCCTAACAGGTCCTCTAAATCTCACTGATTAACTTGTTATATGTTGTTTGTTTAATCCATTCAAAACTGAAGTGTAAAAAGTTGTTTTTGTTGTACGGGGTGTTTATGTACTGGACTATTTCGTGGTTGGGACCTGTTGCCACGCAAACAGCAGACTCCAGGAAGTCAGTGGTGAAAAACAACTTTATATCTTGATTTTCAAGTTTGTTTGTTTGTCATATGCGCAACAATTACAGCCAGCTGTCGTCTGGCTCATTAAAAGGATGTAGTATGTATAGAAAAGTAATAAATAAATATACATACACAGTGGTGTAAACAGTTTGTAAAATAGTAAGTAGAGTATATAGAGCTAATCAGCAGTTCCCATAAGCTCTCAGCGGTTACGGTTTGTTTTCTAACCCTCCACGTGCACGATGGTGTCGCTTGCTTGTAATTAGTGACTTTCAACCCTCTTGTGCAAGTACTGCCTATTCTCAGTACCTCTGTGGTTCTCATTTCACATCGCAATACTTTAAAATCAAAGCGACAGTTCGATCATCAAAAAGGAATAGATGTGCAATTGTAGTAGCTTTAATAGCAACGATCATAGATATCTAAAGAGGAAAATTTGATTATCTCTGTAATGGAAACAGAATCCACTTTAGTACCAACACTGTGTAGTTTACAGTCAATCAATATTCTCCTAGGTTTGGTACGGGGGGCTTTTTTTTTATTGCAGTTCCACTTTCACATTTACCTCAAACATAAAGGAGGGACCTCGCCTCTTCAAGTAAAACTGTTGGGGGGGTTTTGCTAATAACCGCTCTGCAGTTTCAATCTTTCTGCAGGTGTGTGGCGTATTGCTGCAGGAAGTTAACATGTGGAGGATGTGGAAGTGGCTGGTGTGACTATGTGGGGAGGAGAGCAGGAGGGGGATTCACAAACCACTCTTGCAAGATAAAACCCACAACACAGTTTGTATCATCAAGCTCAGCAAATCAGACAAAATAGTCCCAAATAATCAGTGTTTCAGTGGAGGAACGAAACTAAGTACATTTACTTAAGTACAATTTTGAGTGAGTGTTTCCATTTTATACTACTTTATACTTCACTACATATCAGAGGGAGATATTGTACTTTTTACTACATTTATTTAACAGCTGTAGTTACTTTTCAGATTAAGATTTTAACATTAAAAACATACGTTAATCTTCAAAAATATGATAAATTGTTAAAGATTAAACCAGCGGTTTCAAAGTTTTGGGGCTTGTACTTTTGCGGTGTGTTATGCACGGTTGACTCTAGTCTGTCCTTGTCGGAGGCTTTTTGGCCGGTTGAGCATGTTGAATTGTCGGCGGAGCTCGTCGATGAGAGAAATCACTCTGATCAGCTTAAGCGAATCAGTGCACGAGAAGTGAAACGGAAGTGAGGAAACGTACATGCTCAAAGTAAATATACTCCAATATTCTCCTCTTCTTAGACATTTCTACTTCTATCAGGTCATCACTTATCATCTTTATAGAAAGGACTCTCTACAAAACCTGCTGTAATGAACTAATTACTAATAAATTATCTATTTAAGTTGATCCTGAGAGCAGTAAAAAGCTTAGTGTGCTGCACATGAGACAAATTAATATGTGAGGAGTTAAAGTATTAAACAAGACAGCTTTATTAACTAAGCTTGTCAGAGCTAATATTGGGTAAATAACCTCATCGCTAAGACCAACAGACAGCACGATTTAATATGCATGGACCTCATTAATCCAGCGTACATCCCTCGCTTTAAATATCATTAATAATTTACAGGTATCAGGGTCTTGAATTAGGTGCTTTTATTGCTCATGTTCTACAAGAACGTCATATTTTCCACTTGGCTTAGAGTTTTACTAATGATCTTTCAATTATAACAAGCTCATCTTAGCTGTTTTCATCACTGTGAGACATTTTCAGTTTCTAAATAGATTTAGGATAAACTCATTGGCCCTGATCTGTCCACTCTCTTCTTGTTACTGACTTAAAATAAAAAATCACTCCGCCTTTGACTTCCAAATTAAAATTTTGCTTAAACAGTTTGCCTTCAATTTGACTTATAAGAGGGGTGATGCTCCACGCTGCTTACTTGATATTAAAATCACAAAGAAATGGCTCCATCTGGTGCACAATGTCTATACAATAACTTAACACCTGAAATACCAGTAATGTTGTATGTTGCTCCATTTGCAGTAGCCGGGTGTAGAAGCAAAAACAGTCATTTTACCTCACACAACACAGGAGTTGCTGGTCAACCGCTGCCTCGATCAGTTAGTTTGTGTTATTGTGTGACTTTGGTGAATCCGTAACAACCCTTTAAAAAAGCTCCCAGTTCGTCTACACGATGTTCCTCTCCAGCATGGGTTCCTGGTCCAGAATGCGTCTGAAGCCGAGGCCGCTCAGGTTCAACGTCGTGAAGTTTCCATCCAGGATCAGCTCTGCCACAGACCGACCCACGGCGGGGGAGTGCTGCAGGCCGTGGCCGCTGAAACCGGTGGCAAAGTACATGTTGTCGATGAGAGGGTGCATGCCGATGATGCCGTTCTGGTCGAAGGTGTTGTAGTCGTAGAAACCGGCCCACGCACTCGTCACCTGATGGAGGGAACAAGAAAAACAGTGTTTTAAAGCAACATAAAAACAGCTACATGTCCTCTTTTCATTTAACAAAACTAAGGTGTGGAACAGACACAGCACAGATAACCAAATCCTTATTTTGTGATTGCATGAATAAAAATAAACATAAATTCAGGTTAACAGCTGTGTGATCGGTTATATCAACATTTTAAATTAGTGATTACAGAGAAAGTTAGAGTTGTTTTCTTAGCTTTGCTGTCAAACAGACGACTGATAACGTTACTCTGCCATTAAATCTAGTGTTCTCACCTACAGTATACTGTTTTAATAAAGCCAAATCCACAATATAGTTGTTCTCATTTAGTTATGCCATAAATCATAAAAAAAAAAATGCAAGTTGATTTTCTTTGATAATTTATTTTACAAAAAAATGGGTATAATAGAATCTTTATATACAACATTTTTCCATATTGAACTATTTTCTCTCTGTGTAAACAGCCTGCAGTTCAGTCCAAGTTTCACTGATTTATTTTTTGTCACATGACTGGAATTAAACATTTTAATCGATTGCCAGCCCTAATATCAACGTGCCCCTACCCTACCTTCAGCTTCTCGAAGGCAGGAACACGAGAGGCCAAGCTGGGCCAAACCTTGTCCTCAAAAAACTGGTGGTCCACCTCCAGGTTACTAATGTCCGGCTCCTCCGCCTGAGGAAGAAAACAAAAAAAACACCTTTTATTTAACTTTTTCTATTCATAAAACGGTAAAGAAAAACAGATTCGAACTAAAACAAACCTCCTCTGGTGACATCCCGGCGATGTAGTTCCCTCCTAACCCTTCTCTTCTGAAGTAAACTCCAGAGTAATCAATCAGGAAGGGAGTGTCTAGACCTGGACCATCAGGACAGTGGACCACATACACATATCTGAAAAAAAGCAAGTAATATCTTACATAAAGTATATCCTTACAATCCTGTGTAAACTGTACTTTTATGTCATTAGAGCATTGATCTGGTATACTTTAATGAAGTTAGTCAGAATACTAAAGAGCTGCACTGAGTCCACCACCAGTCCCTCTCAAAGAAAACTAGACATTTTGACAAAGGAAAATATGCCACTTGAGTCGATGACCGACCTTTTGCGAGGCTCAACAGGGACTGGGATTCCAGCGATGGAGTCTTTGGGACCGAAGCCGATTCCCAGCATCTCTGCCAGTTTAGCAGAATAGGCTCCTGCCGCATTCACCACAATGGCACATTCAACCGGCTGGTACTCCAGACTGTTAGGCATCTGCACCTGCTCGACACCAGACATTATCACATCATGAACAACGCTACGTAAAGCAAAGGACTTCCCAGTATTTTTATAGCATATCAACCACATTTACCCAACCAATACTCCCTAAAATGTGCGCTGATTTTAAAGAGATGTTACATTTTCAAGAAGAAAGTGGCACTTTTTTCTGGATGTTTTTAACCAAAAACACAGAAATGGACATAAAAATGGCATGGAGAAATAAAACTGTCCTGACGTTGGTGATCACATAAAATGTTACCTATAAAAAAAAATCTTACTTTGACAGTATTGATCCTCCTGAAATCTACTTGATCACCATCAGCGTTTGTCATCACGTTTACGGCGTATTTAAAATCTGTAGAAGAAATAGAATAGAATAGAATTAATACCAGCCAGCAGTGTTATTTCCACCTATTCTAAAATGATGTGTTTGAATATTTCTGCATACTGGGGTCCCTAAACAGTCTTGAATCACATAAATTGGGGATCACTGTAAAGCTGAGACTCTTGTGGATCCAATGAGCCCAACTGTATTCATGTGTGATGATGTTAGTCCCCATAGGAGACATTTCATTGTAGTGAGACCATGTTTTGAAGCTTGACCTCGCTGTATAAAATGACCTGTGGTGACCTCTAGGATAATCACAGCCTCATGTCTCTGCGTCATAATAACGAACCTGTGACTTCTCCGCAGCACTGAATGACTCCCATAGAGATGGCCTTCCTCCTGAAGGCGTTCAGCAGCGTCCAGGGGTCGAACCAGCCCTCGTTCTCCAACCCTGGAGGTCAGGACGACAAGCGGTAAGAAAAGTTAACGCTGTTGATACACTCACGTACATATCAGGCTTACTGGTGTCCACCTTGTTCATGATTTCACAAAAATCATACTGAATTGGTCTCAGTCGACTAAGATTTCTTAAGTGAATTAGTCGTTTTTTATGCTTTTTTCATGCTGAATGACTTATTTCCAAGAAACTTATGAACACACTTCTGGTAAACACAAGATTTAAAGTGGTGCTTTTGTGTGATTCTTTGTTGTCAACTAAGAATTTCTTTGGTCGAGGACATCCCTACTTATCATTATACAACACAGGATTGCACAATGAAATGTAGCTGTTGAGAAAATGTATAAACACAAATAGAATTAAACAATAAAATAGAGCAAAGTTTATAAAAGTCGCAGTCAAAGAAGAAATAAAAAAGGAAAACTAAATTATATTTATAATGTACAGTTACGCATATATACACACACAAAAATATATATACAATATGTGAAATATCAGTGTTTAAAATTTAAGTTATAGTGCAACTAGAAAGATTTTGTAAGGTAATAGGTAATAGCGCAAATATGATCAATTAACATTTTTAATTGGTAAATCTGACAGCTAATCAGCTGATTGTTGCTACAAATTTTATGTGTATTTATACTCCTACTCGTGGCCCTAACTATCGCCAAGAAAAAAATACTACTGAACTGGAAAACTAGGAAAAAAAATTAAAAAAAATAAAAATGATAGAGATCAATGAAACAACAATCAGCTCAAAAAACTTGAACAGTTGAGTGAATGTGAACCTGCACTCACCATATGAGGCGAGCGCGACGCCGTCTGTGTTTATCCACGGAAACTTCTCCTTCACTTGTGTCGGAGAGAGAAGTGAAACTTTGGCTCCAGCGTTCCTACAATCACAAAGTGAGATAATTTATTGACAAACACTTGTTATAATCCCTGAAGCCTCATAATGTCTCTCCTAGAATCTCTGAATGGAGGACATATTGACTTCTAGCTTTCAGATAGTTGTACTGAATGAGAGAGGGCCGACACCTCTGGGTGCTGTAGTTCTCCTCCATGATGTGAGCCACCTCCTCACTGGCCAGGAACAGGTATCCTGATTGGTTGAACTGGAGGTCCACCGGGTCTTCGTTCAGCACGCCGAGGTGTTCCTGAGACGACACGGAGGTGCGACATACACAGATGAATCATTTCTTTACTAACAAAATGGTAAAAAAAAAGTTAGAAAAGCACAAATACAGAGTGGCGCTAGAGGGAAGACAATAAAGGAATAGTTCAGCATTTGATGAGAAGATCGATACCACTCTCATATATGTTAAATATGAAGCTACAGCCGGTTAGCTTAACTTAAAGGGAATAGTCGCCATCTTTTATGCAGATGTCCAATCGGTGTTGATCAGGGTAAATGTTGTCTATTGAAGCAATAAATTCCTCAGTGCCGCTATATTGACCTAGAAAGCTGAGTTCTCCTGCTCACGGGGCCGTGCAAGCAGTGCCTACATGTACCAGGATGCATTGCATGTAAGCTTCTGAACTTAACTTGTTTGTCCTGTATTATGTTTGAAATTTGAAGCTTGTGTAAAGGCTAAAGCCTGGCCTAGCATACTGCAAAATATTTCCCTTTAACTGTTTCATACTGCGTACTACTGAGAAACACAGTATGTACTGTATACCTCATACTGCGTTCGTCAGTAGTAGGCGGTTTCAAATATATCTTGGCCGGCACCATCTGCTGTAAGGTAACCAACAGAGACTACAAGACCTACATGTTGCTCAAACAATCAGCTCTTGCTCACATATTAACACATGTAACCGTCACATCCAATGATTTAAAGGCCCGTCATTCATTGCCAGTGTGCTGTGAAGCTGAGAGAGGCTGCACACACAAACACCTTCAAACGTGACCTACATTGATGTTCCTCATGAAGTCTGCGGAGGCCAGGGAGAGGTGGATGTTCTCCGGCAGGGAGAACTGCTGTCGGATCCCCCCAGCAGACAGCACGGTGGAGGCCTGGGAGTACTGCGGAGAAACACATGCAGCAGGAAGCAGTTAATATTTGTGAAGAAGCAGGCTGATTATTGTTGACGACGGACTCTGGTCAGGTTCCTCTGTGGCTTAATAGATGTTCACTATTAGAGGAAATGATCTAACTTCCCCGGTAGCAAAACATTTCTAGTCTCTGCTTTCAAAACATTGAGAAAGTGAATATATATATATATATATATATATATATATATATATAAACTGTCGCCACATGAACTGAATAAAGAGCTAGACTTGAGGTGTTTTCTTACAAGTTTAACTTTGATTTAGGGTTGTCAACTGATATTTAATCACGATTAATTGCATAATTGTACAGGCAACCACAGCTGACCACAGAAAATATATTCAAAATTATGGATAAATAAAGTTAAATTATAGACAATACAGAGAAAATATATATAATATACTTTAATAGTAACAAAAAAAAAGTAAGTCGAGAAATAAAGGAAATAGAAAAATAAATAATTAGGACAGGGAAAAATAAATAAATAAAAATATAATAAATAAATAAATAAAATAAGGAAATAGAGAAATAATAAATAGGACAGGGGAAAAAATAAATGAATACAAATATAATAAATAAATATAATAAAATAGAGAAATAATAAATAGTACAGGAAAAAAATAAATGAATATAAATATAATAAATAAATATATATAAAGGGAGATTTGTCAAGTATTTAATACTCTTATCAGCATGGGAGTGGACAAATATGATTGCTATTTGCAAATGTATGTATATATTTATTATTGTAAATCAATTAACACAAAACAATGACAAATATTGTCAAATATTGGGGTCTCACCGTTGGGTCCTTCTCCACCACAACTACTTTCACCCCTCCTCGCACCCTCTCCTTCTGCTTGAGCCAGTAGGCGACGGACCAGCCGACCACGCCGCCTCCTACGATCACGATGTCGGCCCTCTCCGGCGGAAGGTTCTGGTTTATCGGCACGGGGCTCCAGCTGCTCCCCGGCAGAGCCTCCGACGCCTTCTTCCTCATAGCTGCCAGCTGGGACTCCAGGTCTGGGGCACAAAAGTAGAAATTTTATACTAATTCATCATAATTTGGCAGATGTTGACTCGCACCTTACAATTTAACATATTTTCTGAAACTTTAGCTACCACTCTATAATTCAGCATATATAGCAATTCACATATTAGAACATATTTTAATATAACAGTGTAAATGGTATAGCTCTAAATAGTATGTAACGTTAGTGTAAGGAGCAATTGGAACAACTGTAAAAGTTTACATTTAAAGCTGCAGTATGCGATATTGGCGCAAATATGATTTCAAAAAGTTATTTTTAGAAAACGGCCGCTATATCGTGACAGTAGTACATGAAACAGGTAACCTGTAAAAAAACCATGTTCCTCTGTGTCCTACTGTGTCCTCCGGTGCTCCTAACGGCATCTGAAGGATTTCACTTACCGGAGGAAAACAAGGTCCGCTGCCAGCTGCAGTCTATGAGAGCCGGCTGTCAATCACTCGCGAACTCCGACCAAACGGTCAAACTAGGCAGCGCTGATCAAATATGAATCAATATTCTGTTACTGTAATGCCTATTTCTCTCCTCAAATGTTCTCAGAATCATCTTGTAGTTACTGTTTAGCTGTAAAATGAGAAAGTTTGTGACGCGGCCGCCATTGTAAAATCTGTTGAAGGAAGCCATGTTATGGTCACATGACCGGAGCACAGCCAATAGGAACGCTCTCTCTCTCTGAAATGACCTGTGATTGGTCAAAATCTGCCGTGACGGGCTAGATTTTTCTAAAGCCTGAAAACAGAGACATGAGGAGGAACAGAAGTCTAGTTTTCTCTCAGAACACTTGAATTACAATATGCTGAAAGGTTATTATGGAATTTTTGCCAAATTATGCAAAAAAAATTGTTGCCTACTGCCACTTTAAAAAAAAAAAAATTTTATGCATGCTGAATTGTAAAGAGACTTATAAAAGTTCAACAGAGGGTTTCAGATATGACATACACGTTGCATACATTTGTTTATAAACAAATAATAGTAGAATTTGGGGATTTGTGAATGAGAAGTTGGCTAGCTTGTTTACTTCCTCTGGTGTCCCCTCACCTTTGAAGAAGTCATTCCGCAGAGGTCTGCCTGTACTCAGGCTTTGACATAACGTTAGATGTCCATACAGCCATGTGTGTGGTTGTGTCCCGTTCAGTAATCCGTGAGCCGTCCGCACCTTCACCTGCAGCCTGCGCCACGTGGACATCACTGTGAGCTAACTAGTTAGCTTGTAGGCTAACTGAACTGCAGGCTACACTGTGTAAAAACCAGAACAATGTGAACAAACCTTCATGTCTTCTTCTGAAATGTGTGCAGTTAAATATGAAATATGACAGCGAGGTCGACTAAAAGTCAAAATAAACCAAAACAAGGAAGTGTAACCGGTAGGACGGTGTTTTTTCCTTCAAAATAAAAGCACATCCCCCATGCCATCACTTTGCAACACCCCAGTTGGTGCAGTTAACATAGATTACGTCAGTAGTAGTAGCCCAAACGGTAGTTGCTGTAAAGTAACCAACAGAGACTACAAGACCTACATGTTGGTCAAACAATCAGCTCTTGCTCACATATTAACACATGTAACCGTCACATCCAATGATTTAAAGGCCTGTCATTCATTGCCAGTGTGCTGTGAAGCTGAGAGAGGCTGCACACACAAACACCTTCAAACGTGACCTACATTGATGTTCCTCATGAAGTCTGCGGAGGCCAGGGAGAGGTGGATGTTCTCGGGCAGGGAGAACTGCTGTCGGATCCCCCCAGCAGACAGCACGGTGGAAGCCTGGGAGTACTGCGGAGAAACACATGCAGCAGGAAGCAGTTAATAGGGATTTGTGAAGAAGTGTTTTCTTACAAGTTTAACTTTGATTTAGGGTTGTCAACTGATATTTAATCGCGATTAATTGCATAATTGTCCAGGCAACCACAGCTGACCACAGAAGATATTCTGCTATTAATGTCTGATTAATACTGTGTTTTATATTTTTTATGATGTCCTTGTTTTTATGATCTTTTATCTGTGTAAAGTGTCTTTGAGTTTTTAGAAAAGCGCTATATAAATAAAATGTATTATTATTATTATTATATATTCAAATTTATGGATAAATAATGTTAAAATTATAGACAACAATACAGAGAAAATATCTATAATATACTTTAATAGTAACAAAAAAAAAGTAAGTCGAGAAATAAAGGAAATAGAAAAATAAATAAATAGGACAGGGAAAAAATAAATGAATAAAAATATAATAAATAAAAATAAAAAAATAATAAAATAGAGAAATAATAAATAGGACAGGAAAAAAATAAATGAATAAAAATATAATAAATAAATATAATAAAATAGAGAAATAATAAATAGGATAGGAAAAAAAATAAATGAATAAAAATATAATAAATAAATATAATAAAGGGAGATTTGTCAAGTATTTAATACTCTTATCAGCATGGGAGTGGACAAATATGATTGCTATTTGCAAATGTATGTATATATTTATTATTGTAAATCAATTAACACAAAACAATGACAAATATTATTAAATATTGGGGTCTCACCGTTGGGTCCTTCTCCACCACAACTACTTTCACCCCTCCTCGCACCCTCTCCTTCTGCTTGAGCCAGTAGGCGACGGACCAGCCGACCACACCGCCTCCTACGATCACTATGTCGGCCCTCTCCGGCGGAAGGTTCTGGTTTATCGGCACGGGGCTCCAGCTGCTCCCCGGCAGAGCCTCCGACGCCTTCTTCCTCATAGCTGCCAGCTGGGTCTCCAGGTCTGGGGCACAAAAGTAGAAATTTTATACTAATTAATCATAATTTGGCAGATGGTGACTCACAACTTACAACTTAATATATTTTCTTAAACTTCAGCTACCACTCTACAATTCGGCATATACAGCAATTCACATATTAGAACATATTTTAATATAACGGTGTAAAGTGTAGCTTTAAATAGTCTGTAACGTTAGTGTAAGGAGCAATTGGAACAACTGCAAAAGTTTACATTTAAAGCTGCAGTATGCGATATTGGCGCAAATATGATTTAAAAAAGTTATTTTTAGAAAACGGCCGCTATATCGTGACAGCAATACATGAAACAGGTAACCTGAGTTAAATCCTGTTCCTCTGTGTCCTACTGTGTCCTCCGGTGCTCCTAACGGCATCTGAAGGATTTCACTTACCGGAGGAAAACAAGGTCCGCTGTCCAGCTGCAGTCTATGAGAGCCGGCTGTCAATCACTCGCGAACTCCGACCAAACGGTCAAACTAGGCAGCGCTGATCAAATATGAATCAATATTCTGTTACTGTAATGCCTATTTCTCTCCTCAAATGTTCTCAGAATCATCTTGTAGTTACTATTTAGCTGTAAAATGAGAAAGTTTGTGACACGGCCGCCATTGTAAAATCTGTTGAAGGAAGCCATGTTATGGTCACATGACCGGAGCACAGCCAATAGGAACGCTCTCTCTCTCTGAAATGACCTGTGATTGGTCAAAATCTGCCGTGACGGGCTAGATTTTTCTAAAGCCTGAAAACAGAGACATGAGGAGGAACAGAAGTCTAGTTTTCTCTCAGAACACTTGAATTACAATATGCTGAAAGGTTATTTATGGAATTTTTGCCAAATCATGCCAAAACATTGTTGCCTACTGCCACTTTAAAACAAAATTTTTTTATGCATGCCGAATTGTAAAGACACTTATAAAAGTTCAACAGAGAGTTTCAGATATGACATACACGTTGCATACATTTGTTTATAAACAAATAATAGTAGAATTTGGGGATTTGTGAATGAGAAGTTGGCTAGCTTGTTTACTTCCTCTGGTGTCCCCTCACCTTTGAAGAAGTCATTCCGCAGAGGTCTGCCTGTACTCAGGCTTTGACATAACGTTAGATGTCCATACAGCCATGTGTGTGGTTGTGTCCCGTTCAGTAATCCGTGAGCCGTCCGCACCTTCACCTGCAGCCTGCGCCACGTGGACATCACTGTGAGCTAACTAGTTAGCTTGTAGGCTAACTGAACTGCAGGCTACACTGTGTAAAAACCAGAACAATGTGAACAAACCTTCATGTCTTCTTCTGAAATGTGTGCAGTTAAATATGAAATATGACAGCGAGGTCGACTAAAAGTCAAAATAAACCAAAACAAGGAAGTGTAACCGGTAGGACGGTGTTTTTTCCTTCAAAATAAAAGCACATCCCCCATGCCATCACTTTGCAACACCCCCAGTTGGTGCCAGTCTCATGTATTAACAATAGACTTTCACAAACTGGGGCTATGAACAGGCATGACTTTGTTTTTTAATTATAGAAGACTCTGTCTGTTATTTAGTATTTTTAGGACTGCAACTAATTTCAGTTCAGTTATATCAGTTAATCTGCTGATCTTTCTTGATTAATAGATCAATACATGAAACCAACAGTCCAAAATTGAAAAGTTTACAATGATATACAACAGGAAAAGCAGCAAATTCTCATATTGAAGAAGCGTTAGCTAGTTATTTTGGCATTTTTGCTTTAAAAATTACTGAATAAGTTAACTTAAAATAGATGCAGGTTAGACAGGAAGGAATAAAAGCAGATCCCCCATGCCATCACTTTGTAACACCCCCAGTTTGTTCCAGTCTGTGCCTCTGATGTATTAACAATAGACTTTCACAAACTGGGGCTACGAACAGGCATTAATTTGTTTTGTTTTTTAATTATAGAAGACTCTGTCTGTTATATAGTATTTTTAGGGCTGCAACTAATGATTATTTCAGTTCAGTTATATCAGTTTATCTGCTGATCTTTCTTGATTAATAGATCAATTTGTTTAACCAACAGTCCAAAAATTGAAAAGATATTAAGTTTACAATGATATACAATAGGAAAAGCAGCAAATTCTCATATTGAAGAAGCGTTAACTAGTTATTTTGGCATTTTTGCTTGAAAAATTACTGAATAAGTTAACTTAAAATAGATGCAGGTTAGACGGGAAGGAAAAGGACTGACTGTTACAGCTCTAATATTTTTTAAGTTTAAAGTTTTTATTTTAAGTTACTATACCAAGCACTTTTACAGCCCTCTATACATACTGTTGCATCTTGTATGGTTTTGAGATTCAAGAGATTTATTTGTCACATATACATACGAGCAGTGAAATGTTGTTGCGTCAAACTCCCAGGCGGTGCAGAATACAAGTACAAGAAATTACAAACCTTTAAGTAATCAAAATACCAGTTAAAATATAAAATATTATATTATTAAAAATATACCAGAATGAGCAAAATATGCAAAATAGTAGGGTAACCATAAACATATACAAGACAGTAAACATGGTTAAAAGTGAATAGTGCCGATAAAGTGCCAAGGATATAAGAGTGAAGTGAGTAAGTTGAACCTGACATGAAATGAGTCAAATTAAGCAATATGGTGCAAAAATTATTTTATTTTGAAATCTGCTCATGGAACCTTAATCATGTTCCTGCTCACTTGACACTGGTTCGTGACGTAGAAAGCGGCTCATCATGTGACCGCAGAGGGCCAATCAGAAGGTACAACTCAGCTGGGGTGCATTTTTTTCCCATTCCATATAATTTACTGCAAAATATAAGAGGAAAATATGCAATTACAATAAGTCAAGCGAGTATAAACACATTGTTAAATTTTGCTTTAGCTGCTCTACAGTTTGTCAGGTGTTCAAATGTGATTGGTGGGTAATAACATCGATTTAAACCCTGTAATAAATGTTTTTTTTCTTCTTTTTTTCTTTTCTATTGATTGTCAATGCATAAAACAGTAACTATACAGGGAAAGGATTTTTCTTTTTCTCAACAACATTCACCCATGTCACAACACATCCATCTGCTCACACAAAAAACAAACGCACAGGCAATCACAGCTGACCACAGGATATATTCTAAATTATGGATAAATAAAGTTATAATTATAGACAACAAATAAGAGAAAATATCTATAATATAAAAAGTAAGTCGAGAAATAACGGAAACAGAAAAAAAAAAAAGAGATAAAATCTAATTAAAATAAATAATTAATAAAATAATGTTTTTTTCTTTTTTTTTAAAGTAAACTAAATAGATAAAGAACAAATATACAAAGATATATGCTGTTGCAAATGTAGTCAGATACACATAATGACATCCTACAATCTCGGTTTGTCCCTGCACTCCCAGTCTACCCAGTTTACCATTTGTTCAGATGATCATATGTCCCCCACCAGTAATCACAGTATAATATTTCTAACAGCACTTCCTTCTTTTGTCATGATTTGCCTTTCTGATTTACGGGTTTGCATTCCAATATGTTATCCTTGCCCTTGTTAATTTCTGATCTGTCTTTGAGAATAAACCAGTCCAGGATGCCAACACAATAACAGGCAGGGTGACAGGAAGTTGGGCATAATTAGAGGAACACATACAATGAAATGTGGGTAGATTTATAAGCCAGAACTCGATACACGTTTTACATATTGTTTTTAAAAGGGCAACAGAGGGAAATCAGTTAGTTTATGACTTTATATACACAAGAGAGAATCACATAAATATGAATAAAAACACAGCATAACACATTTACCCTATTTCTATGACATGGCCACTAGAGGGCTCACTGTCAAAGATGATTTATGTGGAGAAAACTGTCACTCAATACAAAAAAAAATCCCACATTCTAGTCTGTTAAATTAGCACCACAAATGCATGTCTTTTTTTTGGATCTCATATTTCTACTTTCATTGCTAATTTACATAAACTGTGGGAACAGTTCCAACTTCCCCTTTACATTACGCATGATTTTCTATGAGCTCATTTCAGACTTTCTGTCAGACTTTCATTGGAATACATTTCTTAGCTGCTGTCATATCAAGTAAAACCAATTTAATCTGACACAATAAATCACAATCCCTCAAAACAGACACATTTGGGTAACAGCTTAATGTCTCTGTAATAGATTATTGAGCTGTAGTAAGTGTAAATCTCTCATAACTACATAATAAATTAATCTTCTTTACTGTATTTGATACATTTTGTTTACTTTAAAAGGAGAGTAATAAATACGATGTAAGACATTAAGATGTATCAATGTCTTGTGTTTGTGTCTCTTAAAAATCAAATTACTTATACTTTGAAACCAGTCTCAAAATTCTGTATCATCATCTGTGTCATCTTTATTTACATAACACATTTCAAAGGTAATTGAAAGTGCTTTGCATAGGCAAGAACAAGTATTACAATGACATTTATAAACAAATAAGCAATAAAAACCAGAATAAAATCAATAAAGATAAAATAAAATTGCATTTTAAAAAATCTTATTCTGTGTAATACTAATAATAACCAATAATAACAATAATACCTATTATTATTATTATTATTTATTATAGCAAAATTTTAAACATACAGGCAATTCAAAGGGCTTTACAGAGGTAAAGAAAAGCATTAGAATGACATTTTAAAACAATAAGCAATAAATAACAGAATAAAGACAATTAATATTGAATAAAATTACATTTAAAAAAAAAAATTCTGTGTTATACTAATAATAACAAATAATAACAACAACAATACGTATTATTATTATATTATTATTGTTGTTAGTAGTAGCAGCAGTAGTATGATTTTGTCTGGTAATAAGTAGTGAATTACTATTTTTATTTTAGTTTGTAGATGTCTCGCTTTTATTTTGAACATTGTATACGGAAGTAGGGTTTTTTATTTTGAAAATATGGCAGGAAGTGTGTTTGCTCTACTGTGGCTATCTTGACCGCTTGTGTTTTCTGTTCCCTGGGGCCACAGTGTTTTCAACGGGACTCAACTTACTACTTTACTGGACTCGCCATGGCCGCTTGACCCGGGCTGAAACAACCCTTCTTCCGTTATACATTTGATCCGAAACATTTGCACAAACTTTTCCCAGACAAACTTTTCGTCTTTTGTGTAGTTTTTATGTCAAGAAATAAGGATGCAACCCCCACCGAGAAAGGTGAGTTTTCTCCCGTTGTAGCCGTTGAAGCCGTTGAAACCGTTGTAGCCGTTGAAGCTAACGTTACTTGTCTTGGAAACTCGACGAAGTGGTGCATATTTAACGGTTGAAAATGTTCGCTTTGTTGCTGCTCGGCTGGCTTTAAACGATAAACTTACCTTTTTATAATGCAAATGTTCACTAGTTTGTTGTCTTGCAAGTTGAAGTTGCTTCTAGTTTGTCTTTAAATAGCAACGAAGGAAGAAAAACTTGTTAAAAAGTGTCCCATGTGCCACAGTTTTGCGGGGAGAATAGCCCCGTTAACGTCTCCCCGTTCCCTCTCGAACGGTCCTGCCAAAGTACATTCAAAATAAGACAATATAAACCGTTTTCCAATATAGACTTGGAAAACAACTTAACATATTTTAAGAAATAAGGTGTTGTGTTACATCGGCGTAAAAGTGATTCAGCCAAACAACTCTTTTAAGTTCAAGTAAATATCAAGTTTGGTTCACACTGTGGAGCAAGTTTATGGCAAATAGCAGGCGAAACAAATGTTAGGATTTTACCCAAATTAAATAAAGTTTTCGTTTTTTTTTCTGTGCCGAATTTGAGAGTGGATCCCAGTTTATTAAAATAAAGTAAAGTAAAGTCATGCTGTGTTGTTTAAGTGCATTTGGAGCAATGGAACAGTAAAATTGACAGATTTTTTAAGGTAGTTTGGTGCATTTTTTTTCTCGTCCAAGAAGGGAAGTTTTGTGGAAAAGAAGAAAAACAGTCTTTTCCATCATGTATTTATAGCTTAACTTACAATAGCCTACCTAAAGTAAGAGTGAAGTCGTGTTTTAAGCGTTTTAGTTGGATAAATAAACGTAAAGAAACACAAATCTCAGCAAAAGTTTGCGAAAAAATGTTCATGTGGGATCATATTTCAATAACATGGCTCAGCCGCACAGAAAACTGACCATTTTTTACTCCAGTACGTTTTGCAACTAGAATGATGAAGTCAAATAAATTCCTTATTTGTAATGTAAAAAATATGTTTTTATATTTTATGAATCATCATTTTTTTTTTATCTTTGGACATTTGGATTGCCCACCATGAAGGATGATGTAATACTTGAAATCTGTTTGATCTGGATTATTTTT
The DNA here is from genome assembly GCA_916701645.2 of Sebastolobus alascanus. NCBI lineage: Eukaryota > Metazoa > Chordata > Actinopteri > Perciformes > Sebastidae > Sebastolobus > Sebastolobus alascanus. The sequence continues at coordinate 2,986,366 of CAKAOJ020000181.1, forward strand.
AGTTTCTTGACAATAAAGTATATATATAATATAGTTAAAGCTCTCTGACATATTGATAGATGATGATTGATTATAACATCCACAATTTTCAATGTGAACATCTTCAGTTAAATTGCAATTAGTGAACTTTAATTTGTCTCATAATTGAAATAAGGAAGAAAAACCACTGCTTTCCTGTTGACAACCCTCCCAGTTATCAGAAATGTGATCTGGTCACTGCACTTCCTAATTTATCAACCAATCAGAAGCCCAGAGACTCTCACCTTGATAATGAGTGGAGCTCACTTTCACTACCTAGATTAGGATTAAGAGAAAGTTGGTCAAACTTCATGCTGTATAATAGCCACTCTAGAAGTAAAATATTCCAGAAAAATATACAGAATGAGCTGAACTTTTAAAGATGTGTGAAGTTGTCCCTGTTTCATTAAGCTGTTTAATGTTATGATTAGAAGATAAGCATTCAGGTAGGAGCTTGTTTTACATCCTGCTTGATCCTCATGTTAAAGTTTAGTACTTGCTCTATATTTCAGGGCTGCGACTAACTATTTTTTTCATTATCTATTAGTCTATTATTTTTCCCATGAATTAAAGATAAAAGATAACATTTTTTAAATTGCTTGTTTAGTTGCAAACCCAAAGATATTCACAGAAAAAAATGCAACAAATCCTCTCGATGAGAAGACTAAACTATGAGTATTTGCCATTTTTGCTTGAAAAATTACTTTAATGATTCATTGACCAGCAAAATATAGGGATGCATGAAGTTATCGGCTGATATTCGCCTTGTTGACTGCCATAGGCCTATCGGTAAATAAGATGACATTTGCCGATTGCAGTAGCCGATGTTTATCTTTTGTGTTGCATCAACACAAAGTGGAGACATGCTCTTTGTCTTTCTGTACGAGCTGAAGGAGATTCTCTCTAATAAACCATCTTTTTCTCCTCCCTGCAGGTCCGGGTCACCCAGGAGCTGAAACACACTCATGCAGAGCAGATGAGCAGATTACACATCAAACACCAGACAGAGTGTGACCTCCTGGAAGACCTTAAGTGAGTCTGCAGAGTACCTTTTATAGTTACATGATTATAAGATGACCCTGACTATAAGCAGGGCTCAAGACTAACTTTTTACATTGGCTGCACTGGTGCGTCTAACTTTTTCATTTAGGTGCACCCAAAAAAAAATTCACCGTACCTTTTGGTGCCGCAATAATACATTTGAAGTGTTTTGTCATTTCCCATAGGCCTACACTAGGGATGTCTTTTTTCACTTCCTGCCACTGTGGCAGGCAAGTATTTTCTTTTGTCTGCCACTCAGGAATTTTATCTTCCACTTTTGAAATCTCTGCGCTAAGTGAAGGAATAACATTTTAGATCTGATGTCATTCAATGTTCGATATATTTTACAGAAATCATCATATGCATGGTAAATTACAGTTTTCGAATTACACCGTAGCTTGTGGGGAAGCCCTATTTTATCGGGGGAGGGAGGGTACTGTACACAGTACGTTGTAATTTACCTTCGCCCAATAGTCATTTTTACTGAGCAGAGCTTGAACGTCTCATAATGTAATGTAATGGCACCTCCGTTAATGTTAGTAGCTCTGTTATTTAACCAAGTAGGACTGTGCTGCCCACCGGCTGCTAACGCTAACTAGCTCTCCTCCTGTCGATTTCAACACGGGTTTGTTGTTCACAATGTAGCATGATCGATAGTGAGTTTACTGCGTCCCAAACAGTCTACCTACAGTAGCGTCAGGTATCCACATTTTTACATATTACGTTGGTATAAGAGTAGCGTAATGTAACGTGTGGGCAGCGAGTCAAGCGAAAGAGAGAGCGAGAAGAAATGTGTTATTAAATGTACAGTAGTGTCACAGTCACAGTTAAACTCACACTTTTTGCTCTCCCCACTTGTTAAATGAATCCGGCGCCATGTTCAGGTTTAGGTTTAATTTTTTCAAATGTAATTTCCAGAAAAAGTATCGTTTTATATTCTGTCCATTACAGTAATTTTGGCGTCTATGGTGAAACATCCCATAACAGTTAATGAAAGGGTTAGACCTGTTTATCCATACGTCTAATTAAAAGCCAGACAGTTAGTATTATCCTCCTACAATATGATGCAGTTTGTTTTCTTACACAGTTGCAGAATTGATTAATTCTACACTATCTGTCTTTTTTATACATTTTATACAAGTATCAGTAAATATTTATCTGGGTCTGGTTCTGGTGTCCTGTGATTGTTTGACAGGGTTTTGAAGAACCGCTATCTGCAACTTAAATCCAAAGATTAAAGTGTGATAGTGTTTAAGATTGTTGGATCAGGCCAAGTAAACACTGGTGTTAGAGACACACAGACAGCTTTAGCACTGTGCTCAGATGCGTAGGCATTTGAAAGATTGAAAAGCCAAAGGTTGTGGTTGTGTTTTCAGCCTTAGTGTTGGGTTGAGTTGACAGCCTACTGGCTCCCCACTTCCCGTCTGTGGTCGGTGGCAGAGCTCTGAACCTTCAAACAGCTGGAAGTTAAGGTCACAGAGAGCTGCCAGATGTTCTGACTGCCCTGAACCGTTCGCTGTGGGAGGCTCGGTAACATCAGTCTGCAGAGAAACAATGTGAAACTCGACTGGTACGGAATTCGCAGGGGTCACTCCCTGATCTCGGACGAGAAATGATTCAGCAAACTGGAAATTGCATCTGGTTGTCAGCAAACGCTCTGTTTGGGGAAAAGGACAGGAAGTGAGTGTGAGGGGTTAGTGGAAGAGAGGGAAGCTCCCAGGAAGTGAGCCAGATTGTTTAGAGTCGGGGTGGAGCATCGCAGTCATGCCTCGACATGTTTAATGACTTAATGATGATTTTGCAGCAGTCATGTTTTTTTTTTTCCCAGGGCACTGACCTCTCTTCTTTTCTTAGACTTTTGTATAAATTTAACTTGAGTTATCGTCTGCTTTGTTCCTGTTATTGTAAATCAAAGCCTGAAAGCGTCAAACACCAGAATAAAAATAATATTTACTGACATACCTCGCATTTCTCAGCACATTTTTTTATGATTTGTGCAAACTTTTTCAGCTATTTCAAAACATTAGCAGTACACTTTATGCTGGTCTGTAAGAAACACAAAGTGCAGTTTTGCATCAACATCTTATTAGAGAGTGAAACCCATCATAGAAAAGCAATAAAAGCCTCAGCTACATTAGCCTCCTCAGTATATCTTTTGTTCCACAAAATACCTCCTTGAATGCATTTAACAACAGCTTGCGAGCACTGACTTAACACTTTCAGTTCAGTGAGGACTTCTGTCCGTCTGTATCATTAGAAATATCCCATGTTAAGCACCACAGGAAGAGGGAGGCAGCAGAGGAAAAATAAAAACAAATAGTGTAGACAGCTGGACTTTCTTTGCTGACAGATAGAAATGTGGAGGTTTGGAGAACTAACTGTAAATATATAATATGATTGTGCCATTGCTATCATGCAGAGCCAGATAAACAGAATGATGGGAACTCAGTACTCCTAACACATGACCACTAAGGATGCTTTCACACCAAACCTGTGTGCTGTCAGTCAAGCTCTGATGCCACTTGAAATGGAGGGTCTCAGGGTGCTCTCACACCTAACCTGTTTGGTTCTGTTAAAACAAACTCAGGTCTGTTTTCCCGGTTAGTACGGTTCGTTTGGGCTAGTGTGAAAGCTGTCAATCGAATCCTGGTGGGGACCAAACAACCAAACCGAGACTCTTTTCCGTTCTGTCTCTACCTGTTTGTCATTATTCATAACATGCAGCCGATTTCCAGACAAGTATTTCTAATAATGCTCATTATCATTTCTGTGTGAGCTTTTTGTGACACCAGAAAACATAAATATACACATAAGAAAGTTGTTTAAGTGCTGCATAACCTGCTGACAGATTCTTCACGTGGGTCCTGATGATGCAGGATGACTGCTGCCAAAACAAGTTAAGAGTTATAGTCTGTAACACTTCATGTTTAAAACTTTTTGTTTGTTTGTTTGCATTTTTGACCATGGTCCGGACTAAATAAACTAAACTACAGGTGTGAAGTCAGTCCCTACTAGCACCTCCTTCCAGATGACATCATGCAGGTCGTGAAAGACTTCTGTGATTGGTCGTTGACCATCGTGTAGTCTGTCATGTCTTTCGGCTGATTCAAGGCGAATCTATAATAGCCTAATCTGACACAGTGACCATCATAACAGACAAAAATATTGTGCAGTCTGAACCGAGCGTAAGTCAGCCCGTCACAAGCACCTTCAAAAATGCTTCAGTTGCACAACTGGACATATTTCCTGTTGGAAGTGGATGTTGGGTGGCACGGACCACCTGATAGACTACAACAACCATCAGGACCGCAGCCATGTTGTGTTTGGCAAAGGGAACTGTATTTTAGGGGGCAGAAATACATCACTATGTTGGCTCTCTGTTACTGGTATGATGGCGAAAGGAGGAGTGTTTAAAATCTGTGATGGTTTTATTGGTTGGAATCATTCGACCAACGCTGGAGGCATTTTTTGAATGGCTTTTTTCATATTTTTTGGGCCTGTTCTGTAATTTTTCTATCACTTCGGCAAGAGATCACTAAAGAGATGATGAAAATATTTGGAGTAGAAGTTGCTCTTTTGTCACATTATACCGGCATAATCCCACATTAATTTATGGCCAAAATAGTTTTGGCTGCTTGCAAGAAAGAAACTGCTGCACCCACCTCAAACAAGGACGACTGGACTGAAATTATTAATGAATGGATTGGCCGACTAGCATGAATGCTACAGACTAAAGCTAGCAACCTAGCGTGCTATGAATCAACGAAGCGGGCTAACGCCAGCTAGCTCAATGAATCAAACTTGCACGCTAAGATACTAATGGTATAAGCGATGCCGAACCACGATGGAGATGGGTCCCAGCGCCGGAGGTACCCGAACCTGGAGCTCTGCTGCGGGACGCTGTTGTGCCCCGCTGGCTTTTCATCAAAAATGATGCGCATCCCTAATTATGAATATTTGAAATACTGGGAAAAAAGACTTATACTGTATATGTGACTATATTTTAACCATATTTGATATATTGGTTATTGTCTCATCCTTTATTGTAATTTTGAGATTATTCTCATCCACTCTTTTTCTTCTCTTCAGGACTTTTAGCCAGAAGAGGGCCGCAGTAGAGAGGGATTACGCCCAGGTGAGTAAATCTGAAGTCTTTGTCGTCTCTCCCGTCGTCTGCTACTGATGCTCGTTAGCATCATCACTGCCCTGCCTTGTCATTTGTGTTGCTAAAAATACACTTAGCTTTTACGATACTGTCCTCCAAAGACACCATGTGACAAGTCGGGGTTGAGGATGTGGTCCTTAAGAAAGCTCTTTGTTCTCTTGTGGTCAGATAGCTCATGAATGGTAAGCAGCCACAGAAAAAAACACCACAACAGAAAGAGAAACAACATCCAGTAGTGATCCTCTGGCTCGTTTCCTCCTCGCTGTGTTGTTGTTGCCCGCAGCTTCCTGGAGACGTCAATCGACCGTCTGAAAAAAAAAATCCCTTTTAGCCTCTTTGGCTGTGTTCAGGTTTTGCAGCGCTGTGAGGAATGTCCACCACTGCTGTGAAGAGAGGGGGCACGTCTGTATTATCCAACCAGACACCTTATATGTCTGTTTGCCCATGTGCATCTGGACCTGAGGGGGGGGGCTCAGAAAGGTGGCTCAGTGTTGTGAAAGTCCTGTTGTAAATGAGCCAAACAGACTGAACCAGGTTTCATAAAGCCAGTGGTGGAATATAACTAAGTACATTTACTAAGTACTGTACTTATGTACAAATTCTGAGGTACTTTACTTGAGTCTTTTCTTTTTATGCCACTTTCTACTTCTATTCTACTTCATCTCAGAGGGAAATACTGTAGGGCTGCCCCCTCTTTTAGTCGATTAGTTGACTAATTTGTCGTCTAAAATTTCTTTAGTTGATTATTTTTCATGCTGAATGATGAAAAGGCTTTTATGTGATTCTTTGCGAAGGGAACTCAGTTTTACAGACCTGTCGATTAAATCAACTAATAGATTAGTCGACAAAATCATTTAATACATTTTTACTGAATTAATTTAGATATTTTCCAAAGTAAAAGTCCCTAGAAGTGTATGATTCAACTTTTTTCCCATGGTCTAGTCTTAAGAAAGTTAACAAAAATGTCAATATCGAATTGCAGTATTTGCAGAATCGCAATACATATCGAATCGGCACCCAAGTATCCTAATAGTATTGAATCGGGAGATAGGTGTACGGTCCCAGCCCTATAAAATACGTCAGTAAATATCCCATTTTTAAGCCTTTATGTGTCTTTAAAAGAGCGGTTGCTAACAAGTGGCTAAATGAGACTACTAAACGCCATCATGCCGACTCGTACGCCTTTACAGCCTCGTTGTGTATACTCATGCGACTGTTGTGTAGTTCGTTTGTAGCCTAATGTTAGCTTTTTACTTCTACCGATTGCATTTACACTTCAAAAATCATAAAAGTGGTGTTTATTTGTGAAGATAATCTTAAACGTTTGTTTGCCACAGATCTTATTTTCTGCAATAATCCAAAACCCAATGAAACAATCCCATTGGCTTTTTGTGGAGGGAACCAGGGCGATGCTAACTTCCTGGTCGGCCTACATAAATACGTCATCCCTGGAGCACTCTATGTTCAGTATGAGCTCCATGTCGTGGCCGCTCAATTGATCCGTACATCTCTCATCTCTCACTCTCATCTTCAACCGCTCCGGGTGATCCGTACAGTTTGAGCATAAAAGACGCAGGTTCTGTAAGTGCAGAAAGGCAGATTTAAAATGTGGAGTTAAACATACACCTTAAATCGATTACAGCCAGTCAAACTCTGAAATGTATTTACGTAGATAGCAAAGCACTTGTTCTCCATTCAAGAGAAGCTAAAAGGCGAAACGGTCTGCGGTTGAAAATCTCTGATGGCTGTTTGTACATTATTTATATTGCTTGGCTGGGCCCATGTTATCATGTCACCTTGCATAAAAGATTTACAAGGAGGGAGAAGTACTAGAAGAGAACCTCAGAGAATACTACTGTAAAAACATATTATATCAGTGATCCAGCAGAACAAAGTTTCTGTAACTATTACCATCAGTTGAACCAGTGTGTTTTTTGTGGTGCACTTCCTCCTGTAATTCCTGATTGGCTCCATGGTCCATTTAAAATTGTCAGCATGTGTCTGGCAGCTGAAACATCAATGCACTTATCAGCTGCAGGTCAATGCTGTGTTGGCAGGAAAACGTGCATTACACAAGTGTATTACACTATGATGAGATTATTATATTTAAATGTATTTAAAGCCCCCCTCCAGCCAGTTTTACTTCCTGTTTTTTGTTAAACGTTCTTTCTCAAACAGAGAATGGGGGTGTGGTTAATAGTCAGACGTAATTCTTTACCATGGCAACCATCGTTTTTCAACCCAGTTAGATGAATTTACTGTTCATCAGACCACTAATGAGACAAGAATTAGCGCAACACACCGACTCTCTCTCATTCGCTCTCTTCTTTACCGTCTCCACTGCGTTGATTTCACCCGTTCACCGTACACACATAAATGCCATTATGAAAATAAACACACTAAACTAAGGTGGAGGAAACTAAAAATAGAATGAAACCCCTCAGTTAGCTGATGCAACAAGTTGTGCTAGCTAACTACACCTAACAAGCTAACTAGAAAGACAAACTGACAGTCAGATGCTGCTGCTTAGACTCAAAGCAAGCTTGGAGGATGACCTTTGACCTGCATCTTCTACCATAGTCATACGTAATATTCACATTTTACCAACAACCTTCTTTTTTTTTAACTTTGAGCACAAAATGAAGTTATTTGGCAAACAGTGAGGCTAATCAACTTAGTCAGGAAATGACTCAAATAAATATGAAACATATAGCAAAATAGACCGGAGGGGGGTTTTAAATGTTATATGAATGCAGTGAGACTGTTAAAACGAACAGTCAAACTGAGGCTTGTTTGTGATCCAGTGGAGGGTCAAGATCAGCCTGCAGGCGAGCTCTTGTAACCCTGTGCATGTGTGTTTTATTGGATATGCATGCCCAAGTTATACCATTGTTTTGAAAGTCAGAACTGAGCAATGCAACACAGTTCTGACTTTCCATGCTTGGTCATAATGAAAGCTGGATGTAGTTCACTGTAGTGTCATTGGACCGTGGTAAAAGCAGGTCTGGGATCGATCAACGGAAAACTAATCAACTATTTTGGTAATAGTTTAATCATTTGAGTTTTTTTTTTTTTTTTACTAAAATGCCCCAAATTCACTGTTTTCAGCTTCTCTTTGTCGATTAGTCGACTAACCGGTGGTTTTGGTCTTTGTCAACTAAAATTCCTTTCGTTGATTAATCATATTTTATGCTTTTTTTCATACTGAATGACTCATTTCTAAGAAACTTCTGAGCACATCTCTGGTAAACACAAGATTTAAAGTGCTGCTTTTGTGGGATTCTTCTCAGTTTTAAAGATCTGTCGATTAAATCAACTAATCGATTAGTCAACAAAATTAGTCGACTAAAGCTTTATTAGAATCATCATATACATACAAATGAAATTTGACCTCGTCCTAAGCATTTAGCAGCAGTGAGCTGCTGTAAAGCGCCCTGGGAGCAACCTGTGGCTCAGTGTCTCCCTCAAGGACATTTCAACATGCCCGGGGATCGAACCGCCAACCTCGTGGTTAAAAGACGACCCGCTCTACCCACTGAGCTGTATGGACAACAGTCATTAGGAGTGGGCAATATGATGATGTATGTTGAAGTGAACTAGTTGATTGACAGAAAATTAAGCACCAGATATTTGAATAATTGATTAATTGAACAAAAATGCCAACATATTTGCTGCTACCAGCAAAACAAACAGTCTGAAGATGCCACATTGAGCTCTGGGACATCTTTATGGGCACTTTTTATAAGATAAAACCATTAATTGGAAAAATAAAAAAATAATGGTCACTTCCAACCCTAAAATGAATAAATGTTGATTGTGTGTCTCAGTTTGAAAGGTGTTGTGTGTGTCGGGGTTGTGCTGCCTGTTAGTTATGTGATCAATTAGACACCGGCTGCCAATGGTTGAATCAAAGTGGGTCAGAGTGTCTCTGGAACACTTCGTCCCCTTTCGTTACACCCCCCCTCTTTTTAGTCATTTTTTTTTTCAAATCTCTTCTCTTTACGCGCCTTTTTTCTGGGTCTCTTACACCTGCAAGCTGCTTTAGCCTTTAGCCGATTGCTATTCACATCACACAGTTGTGATAAAATGTCCTCCTCTGTGTGGCTCTTCCTCTGCCTCCTCCTCCTCCTCTACTTGTTCCCATCACACTATTCAGGCGTGTCCGCTAGGCTAGCCCAGTCTCTATCTGAATCCCACAATGGCCGGGTCTGTAGCGGCTTTTGAAGCTTTGGCAGCGAGATCACCAGGACCAACGGGTTCAGAGCCGAGGCCCTAGGCCGCCTCAGGACTGCATGACAGGGCCGGTCTTTTCACAGGGGACAGAGGAAGGATAGAAAGATGGGCTCATTTCCTTGATGGGCGCTGAAGAGCAAATCAGTTGAAGTGAGCAAAAGCAAAGCCACAAAAAACATGTAAAAAGTGCTGTCTCTTTTCAACATGAAGTGGAAAACCAGCTTGTATCTAGAACAACAAGTAATATAAATCATTTTACCCCACATATTTATTTTGTCCTGACACTTAAAGAGATAATTTGGATGTTTTGAAGTGGGGTTGAATGGGGTACTTCTGCTGGTACCGCTGCCTCGATCAGTTAGTTTGTTCGTGTTATTATTGTACCAAAACTTTTTGCCCAAAATTAAATCAACAGAGAACTGCTTTCACTTTCATGTTGTGCTACATTCCTGGTAATTAACAAATCTTTGCATCAAAATAAGACTTAATTTTAAATGTCAATATCGCAGTCGATCATGTAAAATCGTGATCGCAATTAATATGCGATTAATTGTGCAGGCCTACCACTAAGTAGGAAATTACTACATTTATACACTGACTCTGTTTACATGCAACAGACAAGTTACTGAGAGCAATCAGGTTGAGACAGGAATCCAGAGAATAAGTTAATGTACACTGCAGTAACCTGGTTGTTGTAAAACCTGTTTATATGCAGTCAGTATTCACATTTCTGCCCTGCTACAGTATTCCAGTAACACATATACACTGACTATATGCAGTACTTCGATATTTTAAAGGGGCACTACAGCAAATTAGTTCTGCACATGTGTAAAGGTGGGGAACTTTCAAGAGACAGATTTGAACAAATCCATGCAGATATCCAAGATATCTGAGTTTTAGCACAAGTCAAGCTCCAAAAATGCAGCATCCTACAACTCACATAATGCAACAACATAGCTGGGGGAATGTCTACACATTTCTACTACACGCTGTCAGTTTGTCACCCAGCTTTGAAGGATTTTTTTTTTATATCCAGAAAAAAACAAAAAAGACCAATTAAGCCAATTAGCTGCAGCTTTTATGAGTCTTTCTAGCTAGCAGCATAATTATTTAAGAGAAAATTGTAAGTCAAAAATATTCATGCTCTCTTTCCATCAGTTTATTCTGGTTACACTTCTCTGACATACCAAACATACACTCAGAGATATCCTCCTTACTCTTTTTTGTTTGTTTGTCTACTCTGTCCTGCTCGTCTTGCTATTTCTGTTCTTCAAAGGTTAACCTCACTGTTGGCCGAGGTGGAGAAACCTAATATATCTCCAGGGGTGAATGTGGTCTGAATAAATTACATTTTGCTCCCAAAAATTTAGTCTACGCCAGCATGAAAACCAGCAAGTGAGCCAACCTCTAGACTCTGGCTAACAGGTGAACGAGTCCACGCAGTGTCACAAAGTCACACTGAAATCTGAAAGTGCTTTTTAAAGAGCGTGGATTTTAAATTAATCTGGCGTATCTAAGAAAAGTAATTTTTTTGCTGACTTGTTGTTTCTGTCTGCGGCAGCTTGGTGGTTTATAGGACAAGGTCAAAGGGGGACACGCAGTCTTCAGAGCATGTCCTATGTGAAGATGAGTCGTAGGAAATATGTGTTGGTGTCAAAGGTGAAAGGTCACCCCCAGCCTTTGTCTCTTCTCTTCCAGGCTCTCCAGAAGTTGGCGAATCAGTATCTAAAGAGGGAATGGCCGGAGAGTCTGACAGAAGAACAAGCAGACCACAGGTAACAACTTTCTCCTCCGTTAGTACGTGATGTTGATCAGGCGTGTCCTCTTTTAAATTATATATTGTCTTGGACATACAGTACGGAACATCTCTGTGAATGAGAATACATTTTTTTTCCACCTGGAATTGAGATCACGATTTTCTAAAAGTTGAGACACATAATCTGAATGTGCTGTATACATGTCCAAAGAATGCTCCTCATAATATCAGCATATCCCTCATGTCTTAAGGCCAAGACACACCAAGACATTAAAGAACTAGCAGCGATGAAGACCGACCGTTGCGTTGCCTCACGTCGCCTTTGTTTTGGCCAAAAGTTGATCTCGGACAAACCGCAAAAACTACAGCCAGCAGCCAACTACCATGTACGTTCTGCGCCTGCGTGAGATGAAATAACTCTCCACACCAGCAGGCGGCGGTAGTCTGTATTCGTCATTCAAAAGGGGAAACAGGAAGACCGAAGAGGGCGGATATACAAGCCGTTGTTATGATACTTACATGAAACAAAGCAACGTTTGCGACCATATTGTTGTCTGGCTGTTTGCTTCTTGTTAACTCGTTAATTATGTTCTTGTGTGTATTTATTCTGCTTTATTGTACTCTCGATGTCATTGAAAATGAGGGCATGCCCTCAATGATTCATCAAGATTTAAATATGAATAAATGAATGTAGTCAGTGTCGCATACAAATTTGGTCGTATAGAGGCCTGAATGGAGATCTCATTCTGATTAATCGTGCAGCCCTTGCTCCAAAATGATCATTTGGTTACAAGAACACAGCAAAAAAGTGATTCCTGAGGGTGTTAAATAACCCTTATGTATTTTTGTTCATGTTTTGTTTTAGGAACATGTATTGTGTATGGAGGGCCTATCTGGAGGGCACGGTCCAGGTCACCCAGTCCAGAATCAGCGCCTGTGATAACTACAAAGTCCAGGTCGCCGATCCAGCCAAGACGGGCCGGCTGCAGAAGGAGCAGCAGCTGAGGAAGGTACTACAGGTCGATCTTTGTCCTCTGGTCGGTGTCACCTCAGGATGATTTCCAGTTTATGTAAACAACCGGTGTAATACTGATAAACAGTGCGATAAATAATCTGCCAAATGAGGGCAGAAGTCGAAGCAGTTCTTATCATTAATAGCTGCTATCAGCCCGGTATCGATCCCGGAGTTGAAGCCTGTTTCCTGATCATCAGGTCTCAGTCCACCACGACTCGGTGCTGAAATATAACTCTGGTTTCTGCTGGACTTGTTCCTCGGCCTGCAGCCTACAATGCTGCTCTTGTTCACACGATGCCATCATAGCTCCTGTATCCCACACGCCATCATGACGTTACTCACCACACAGGAATTTGCATATTTTTTTAGGTGATGCATTGCGGAAATAATAATTTGCATAGATTTAAAGGTCTCTCTCGTGTTTTTTCTTTCAGTGTATTGAGCAGCTGACGGTGGTTCAAGCTGAGCTGCAGGAGTCGGTGAAGGAGCTCACCAAGAGCAGGAAGAAGTACCAGGAGGCCGAGACGATGGCGCAGGCTGTCCGAGAGAAGACAGAGCTGGACGCCAAGTATGAACCTAACTACTCTACTGTCTTTGGTAGATTATAGTGACGTTATCCCCGATGAGGTCTCCAAACTACGTTTTGTCAGAAAAACACGCGAGAAGTGACGGGTGTATATAGCCTGTTTCCACACGTCTTTACTATTTATATTCCTTTAGGTGCAACAACAACTTTGGTCCGTGTTGTAAATGCAACACACACAGTGAGGTCTTATTGTTACAGGTGACCCCTTTCCCTCAGGTTTACCCTCAACCCGTGTCTCGTGCTCTCAGTGGCTGTAGCTCCCCGACAGGTCCAGATATTTAGCCGGCTAGATATCTGGGATGTGCCTGCGAGGCGTCAGTGAGCCTCTTGACTTGTGTCTTTTAACAGTTCACACATAGTGCTTGAGCGCTGAAGTGCAAGCGGCGAGCCAACGCCGATTTGAGCACAGAGAAACTTTCCTCCTTCAGCAGAGGAATTTGAAAACAGTCTTCTAGTGTGAAACTCTGCACATCGGCAGACTGATTGATAATTAATATAGTCGTTAGTTTCAGCCCAAAAAACAATTAATATTCATGCTTGAGGGAGACGTCTCTTCTCATAACATAATAATATTTTGTCCTGGCACTACATGGACAGCTGGCACTTTGACTCGCCACATTGCAGACATTTTTCTGCCCATCAGGAAAGTTTATTATAGAGCCGAGGCACAGCCTGGTGAAGTTCTGGGTTGGCACTCGTTCTAATACTACAAATACTACTTTCTTCTGGCCTGATGTGTACACAAACACACATTCTTCTAAATGTCTGTAGTGACTGGAGGCCATTGAGGTGCAAAGAAAAGTAGGATAGTTTAATCTCTGTGGTGATGTACTCACATTTACATGTAGCAACTGTTTATTTTGCTAAATAACCAAACAATCTGCACTTCCTTCGTATGTGTTGCAGCTGTAGTTGGTTTCATTTCAATCAGTGTGTTTACATGACCTTAATAAACCAGGATACTCAGAGAAACTAGGTTACGCAGGTAATCAGAGAACTTGTTTATGTGCACAGTAGTAACCTGGTTACTGTAAATCTGCGAATACGTGCAGCATGTCTGTAATCAGATTTCTCCCCTACATACAACCAACCTTATTTTGGAAGCATGGCGTGCTTATTTTAACTGTAGTGATGCTTCCTCTGTTTTTTATCATTTGTCTTTTTTTGTTTATGTGTCAGAGCAGAAAAATGGAGCTTTTTTCTCACAGCGTGAGCGTTTGTGAATTTTATAAATAGTCAAATGTTCAGTGATGGAAACAGACTCACTTAGAACTCAAGAGGCTTCTTTCCTTTATTGGTTCGGTTTCAGCCAGACTTCAGATGGAGTTATTTTAAATATGAGAACACATCGCTCCATGTATTTCCCTCTTTGAAGTCTTATTCATGCACATGCGTACGTGCAGCAAGCAGATTAGATACCCAGTCACTCGAATCCACAGCCAAGAAGTCTGTGTTCTCCAGGAGAAATCTAGCAGTGGAAGTCAGGTTTCTCGTTTACATGACATTCAAGAAAGCTGGCTACTTTAGTGTCTTTTCAACATAACTGTTTACGTTGTTTTGAGTCTTATGTGAACTGCTAGCTAGCTGGCCTTCAATAGGATTACAGTACATGTTAACTTGACATTATCAGTTCTTCATTTGACTTGTGGCAAATCCAAATTTCAAGCCAAATCAACAACTTCACCACCAGAAAGAGAATATTGACTTTAAACAGTCTTAACAGTTGAATAATGCCACTTTACATACTTTCAAGGAACAGTGAGTAACATTCAGATGGATCTATTTTCAGAAATGGAATATAATATTCATAACAAGGCCAACAGCGTTACCATGGTTTTGCACTCTGCTGCTCACGTTACCGCAGTCTTGGAAAGCGAGGAGTGAGCGGAGGGGTACTCAGCTGGTTGCAATCTGCAATCACACAACTAGATGCCACCAAATCCTACACACTGTACCTTCAAAAACCTAAAAGGCTTCTTGTTCAACAGCTTCTCCATACTTTGCTGACCTGATTACATTAACAAGCGCAAATTTGTCTGTTCAGGTCCAAACTGAGTCTCTTCCAGTCCAGATCCAGTCTTCAGAGGGCGAGCGTAAAGGTATGAGATTTTAAAAAAAAACAAAAAACTGCTCTACATTTTGTGACATTTTGGTGTCGTCAAATATGAACTTTTACCTTCCAGCTGAAAAACAAGAGGAGCGAGTGCAACTCCAAAGCCACGCATGCCAGAAACGACTACCTTCTCATGCTAGCAGCCGCTAACGCTCACCAGCAGCGCTACTATGACACAGACCTCATGGACTGCATCAAGGTGAGGACGTACACTCTGAGTGGACGGGTGTGTAGGTGGACGGTGGGGGTTAGACATCTACTGTAAACTTTAAAGTGTATATTTGTCTGCAGGTCTTAGATGGCAGAATCTACGAGCAGGTGAAAGATTACCTCGTCTCGCTGTGTCAGACTGAGCTGGAAAGTTACCAGGCGGTCCACAACACCTTCAACCAGCTCTTAAACAGCTCAAATGGGGTAAGTGTTCTTCTTTACCAAATGGAAATGCTCACTCAGCTGCTAATCAATAAGATTATGAATAATGTGAACGCTAGCACTAGCTGAGTCAACGTTAGCTGTGCTAAGTCTGGAAATAACTGAAAGGGTTAGTTTGGATTTTTTGAAGCAGGGTTGTATGTATACTCCCACATTCTGAGAGGTAAATTTACTGTTTTTGTGAATGGAGTCTGGTGGCTTTGAAGAGAGCGATAACGGCTTAAGTTCCCCGTCAGAAAGGGCTGTCTGACGGCGAGGTAAAGCGGCTTAGGACGGGAGCAGCAGAAAAACTTCTTTTTTCCCACCTAAAAAAATCAATATCAGTTTAAGTGTACGCTATATTTAGAATATTTTCAACGCTTTATCTCGCTGTCAGACAGCTCTTTCCAACGGGGAACTGAAGCCGTTATATCACTCTCTTGTTTGTGTTATTGTTTGACTTTCTGATCTGAACCAACGTGGCGTCCACATCAGTACGTTGCTTAGCTTCCGTGCCGGTACTCCTGGAACTAAAGAAACACTCACGATTGCTCAGTGGTGTTACCGGCAATTGATCAGGGTTGTTTTAGCCGATGCCGATCTATAAGATTATCCCCCGATCGTCCCTGATATCGACCTTTAGGATGTGTTCAGGATCCCTCAAAGTCTTTGGAAGAGCTGACCTCTACCGTCTCACCGCCTGCTAATTAATTGGAAGGTTTTAGTTACCTCGGCGCTCCTCGGTTACATGCTCTTGAGCCTTCGTTGGCCTCCTTCAGTCTGGTCTGTTTGGGTTCACCTTGCCTCTCTGGAGCCGGAGCGGCGTTTTGTTTCTGCCCGGGCCAGAATATGAACGAATCATTAGAGAGGGAAGCAGCGGTTTTCAGCAGAGCTCACATTTCAGCCCATGTGCTTCCTGTGTCAACACAACTCTCCTGAAGCAGATCTTATGTGTGCTCTGTTTAGATTTGACTAGATGGAGGGCTGTTTGATTCTTTATTATGTTGTGTTTTAGTGGTCTAAATATGGTGTCAGGATCTTAAATTTTACAGATGCAGTTACATTAAACGGTGGGACGTCCCATACAGGTCATCATTTTAAATTAGCCCCACCTTTTCAGTGTCTTACATGTTGCGATAAAGGCATAAAGTTTCAGAGAAAAGAATCCACTAATAGGCTTATATTTTGAATTATGTGTGCATATAGAGTTGCTGCAGAGCTGTGCTTCATTTCTGGCAAAACTTAAACATGTATGTTCATCTTTTCCCTTCAAACACACATACCTGTAGGTTCTGCAGGAGTTTCACCAGCAGCTGTTTGTGCAGAAGAACCTCATGTTTCAGCAAGCCCCGGACTTCCTGTACCAGCCCATCGACTCAGATACGGTAAATCCTGATGTTTTATTACTACAGTAGTGGTGGATGTGCTCCTGTCCTTTGGTCCCCACACTTCATTTTAACACGGAAGTAGATTTATTTGAAGTCGATGTCTTTTGGTTGCTCAGTGTGCAGAAGTGGTTTGCATAAATAGTCTGCTGTCTATGATGTATGAGACACTAAAGGCAACAAAGACACCACACTAGGGGTTTTACACTTTTGGTGACATGTAAATATCACGGCGAGTGTTTAGATTTGTTTTTGCGTTGGAGTGTGGGCGGAGATATTTTGCAAAACGAAGGTCATGTGGACCGATTTTTAAAATATCCGTTTTCAAAATGTGTCCGTGTACGTGTAGACGGGGCCTAAAATACAGTAGTCGTGAATGCCCTACAACACACTTGTTAAAAATAGCCTGTTTATATGTCTGAGATATAACCTCTGCCACCTCTGACTGCACAAATGCACTAAAAAGAAAAAAAATCAAATGTGGGTCATCATTTGTTGTAAAATATGGCACAAATGCACTCTGTTGTTTACTCTGTCAGGGAGGACAGCAGCTGTGTTTCACTGTGATACTGGGTCACACTGAAAAAACATCCATTTCACCAAAATATTCTGACATGTTATAAGCCAGCTACCATCATTATCTAACACTAAATTAATCTTTTGAAAGTCCGGCTCTTTGGTTACTAAAAATAACCTCTCGATATCTCGGCCGTCTGTAAACAATGATGTAGGAAACAGATGGCAGCCTGGAGTAAATAATGGATACAACCAGCAGGACTTCAGTACATGTTAACGTGATGATTTCAGATATTCATCTCAAGTCAGTTCTACGTTTGGCCTACACCACCACTATAATGTTATTATAACGGGTTCCCAACTTTCTGGCTTGTGTCCCCTACGTGACTCCTCATCATGAGTTTAATATTTCTATAAATATATATACTTATATAGTAAGTCAAGAGCAGCTCAGGCAATGTCATTTTCCCTCAAATTGTTTGGTTTAAATCCATTTTAGAGGATTGAAATGCAGAGTATTTTACAAGAAAATATTAATTAATAGAGAAAAGTGAGATATAAAATCACCTAACAGCTGGTTTATCTTGCAGCCCTTTTGGAAGGTCCCATCCGTCACTACAGTTAAATCAAACTGGAGGAGTTGGGTCAGTGTTGCAATCTGTCAAAAGCACAACGGATGACAGTTTAATTTGTTTAAACTACGTTACAAAACCAGTTCAAGTGGAACAAGTAGTTCATGGAACATCCTGATGGCTGAGTGGGTCAAATCGTGCAGCAGATGGCTTCAATACCTGATGTGGATTCAAGACCATTGTCACATGTGGGTTGTTCCACCACTTTGGTCCTTTCATGGATCTATTACTTAAACTGCACTTCCTGGATTGTATTTCATTGACTTCAGTGCTGCAGGTCTGAATCTCCTGCTGTTATCTTATCAAAATCTGCTCTCCTGGCGCCTTTCCCAAACACGTGGGGCTATAAAAGTGTTGCATCCTACAACATCTAATCCCACCTGAGTCATGGTGCGATCTGTTCTGCACTGCGCCTTTCGACACCTGTTCATGAAGTCCACAACGTCTCAGTATTCCACCCATACTGGTACTTTATAGCATTTTTTTTTACCCTCTATAAAACATTAAATATCAGCATAAATGTCAACTTCAGTCCAAAAATATTTTACTATCAGACTTTAAGACAGTCCTGGTGTGCAAATCTGCCAGAGGTTTATTGGTGGCGGCTGCACATGAATGTATGTCACACACACGTCTTTGCTCGCAGTACTAGTCCGGTCCTCCTTTGCACTGGTCCTCTGCTCCGCTGGACAACACAGGACAATTTGTTCAAACTGCAAATGTTGGCGTTGTTTTCATTGGAAGTCAAACAAGCAGCAGCCTGTTCCTAAAGAAAACATTAGTGGTGGAGAGCCTTCCCTCCCTCCCTCCCTGCCTCCCTCCCTCCCTCCCATACCACTCGCACCAGACAGAGGGATCCGGTAAGGAATGGAGCTGAACTGGGAGGGAGGGGCAGGAGGTAGGCCGGGCCCTGTGAACGGCCCATCTGTGAAAAGGAGTCATTGTGAGTGGGCCTCATCAGAGTGCACTGACCCTCCCCACCCAGGCCTTTTCCCTCCATACACACACCGCTGTTGTCATGTAGAAACCTCTAAACTCACATTTTAGGGATTGGTTTCAATCTTTAAAGAAGACATGTCCAATCTGAAAATGAAACGCTATCTTTAACCTGTTGATAACGCCACCACAACGCCACGGGTGTATCATACGTTAACGAGACGTATCATGCTTTAATTATAATCCCCACGGTAACGTTACTGACATTCGTTCATTTACACAACCAGTCCCATGTTGACCAATCAGATCTTGTCCCCATGTGGTATCTCTGTAGCCGCCGTTGCTCCGATGTGTACAACCATAGACTGTATATAAGAAGTGGACGCAATGACCGTGATGTCATCCATTGGTTTGGTGACTATGGTTTTGAAGCCTCGAGTTCGGCATTTTGGCTGTCGCCATCTTGACTTTTGGCTGTCGCCATGTGGGCTTCTGGCTGTTGCACTATTGGTTTTTAGTTATGGCCATCTTGGCTTGGGGGGGTTGTGTGTTTTTGTGGGGAGATGTGAGGTTTTTATTTAACCTAACAACATGCCTTCATGGACTGAGTGAAGCTGTTGGCTCTTCAATGTCTCTCAGTGTAAACAGAGTTTTCTCCCTCCCTCTTACATAAGTGAGAGCCAGCTGGGTTTGGACTTCATAAATAAATGTACGATGAATGTGTTTCCATGATGATGATGATGATGATGATGATGATGATGATGATGTTGATGATGTACTACCTAAATGCTGCCTGCAGAATTAACCTGAATGAACAGTGGGGACACTGAGACAAACATCTTTCCTACAGAGCACTTTATTAAAACTAGACCCATGTTATATGTAAAGAGGAAGTTGCCACATGACAGAAGTGGTGAACATAACTTACCCTCCTTCTCGTCCTGGCATTTGGGAAACCACAAGCTCCTCTTAAAGGTGTTCTGGTGGGTCATTGCATTAAGCAAGATTTTATTTTGGAAACATTCATTTCACAAAGAATGAATTGTGTTCCTATGTGAGGTCATTTGCAGTAAATGTATTATTATTTGGACAAACAACATCTTTGTGCAGAGATTTCAATTTGGATTGCCCCCCAATGTCTCCCATGAAGTTATTAAAGTTGTTGGGAAGGTTTGTTCAACTTCAGTAACTCATTTCCAATAATAATACAGTATCAGCAGCTTGATATACTGTAACTGTACAGATCTCTTTTATCTTGGTTAAATATTGTTATTCTCTCTGTCTCTGTGTTTGTAGGTGTTGCAGCTGCAGAAGGAGAGCGGGATGTCGGAGGAGCACAGTCTGGATAAAGAGGCGAGGAAATGGGCGAGCCGTGTGGCCCGAGAGTACAAGAGCATCATCCACACACAGCGGGTGAGAACCAGATCACACTGATGGAGAGATGATGATGTAGGCAGGAGGGAGATACTGTCACAATATCCTCTACAACACACAGTGGTCACTAAATCAAATGTGCACCTTTATTCACTGAGTCGCCTCCTTCTACACTGTGGACCTCTGGCACTGGGACCTTTTGAGGAACTCGTGCGTTTTGACCGCAGGAACCAGGGTCTAAATTAACTTCCGGGGACATTTTACCCTCCAAAAAGTTTAGCTGAAACTTTCTGAAAGTTCAGGACCTTTCAGGGTGGAGTTTTTCAGGGATGATCGTCGCTGATTGTTCAAACACACACAACGCCGCTGCTTCAACGGCTTCAACGGCTTCAACAGCTTCAACGGCTTCAACGGCTTCAACTCGTGTACCGCTTCATTCATAAAACAAGGAAGTACTCTAGTTAAGTCTACTCTTAGTTTGATAGCATTAAAACTGAATGTTTCACAGAGGTTACGTTACAAAGCAAAAATAAATAACACTCAACGGATGATTTACTGTGGTGACAGACGCTCTTAGTTTCATTTCACCCGTTACATCCTACGTGCATCAGTAAATATATGCAGCAGTAAATGTCGTCGCAGTGAGATAACATGTTTTTCAGCCTTTATCACGTCATGTTGCTTTTTCATACGTCAGCGGACGTACTTGCCTAATCTCCGCAGGTCTTTAGACCGCTATGGAAACAATAGTGGGCTGAAGGAACCTTTTAGTTCCTTTAAAAAGTAGTTCCGGGACCAAAAAGTCCCAGGATTTTTTGGTGGAAACCTCACTAGAATTTCCTATCAACACGGTTATTATCTTCCTAGAGCACTGACGTCTCCTCTATTAATTCATATACTGACATTTCCTGTGTTGAAAACCTGTAGACATATCCACAATATTCCTAGCGTGAATTATGGAGGCTAGATATATTGTTGATAGACAAAAAAGTAATAAATATAAAATTGCATCTGGAGGTATGAACAGTTATTAAAGTCCGCACTGAACCAAGTAAAAACAGTTCTTATGTTTGCTGCTCCAATGTGTTATCTGTGAAGCTTTACTGGTTGATTAAAGGTCACACAATAAAACAGTGTTGTTTCTACCATCACAGTTAATTTTATGTTCCTGGTGTGTTGTTTTGCCATCACACAAGGAAATTATGAGAGAATTATGATGTGTTAATGATTGATAAACTGATTTATGGCCTGATGACTTCCTGATAGAATCAAAGGACAACTTGTCCGGTTACTTTGTGTTCTTTACTAATTTGTGAAAGTATTTCATAGATGTGTGAAACTGAGGTGACCACCATCATCAAAAACAAACCTTGAGATGACCACTAAAGTTCCTTAAAGTAATCTGCAGACAATTCTGCATCAGAAACCGGCGTTCTCCAGGAGAAATCTACTTGGGGAAAGATTTCTCTAATCCTCTAACCCGGATTACAGAAACTGGGTTTCTCACTTACATGACGTTTAAGAAGTCAGTTTACTGGAGAAAGCCGACTGTAATCTGTGATCTAAACCCTTACTGTTAATGTGTCACAGGATTAATGACCAACGGATGCCTTTTTCCTCTTAACTGGAATTTACCGTAAAGCAACAATAGAGGTCAGTTTGATAATAAAAATCATCCACCATGAGTGAAGGAAAATATGATGAAGCAATACAACGCAGGATAAGAGTTCCTCATCATCACCTCACGTTAACCCCTTGTCCTTTTATTGTGAAAGTCCATCGGTGAAGATAAGATAAGCCAAATAAACCGCATCAGTGATGTTTTATTAGACTGTTTCCATTAAACAGGAAATGAGTCACTCTCTCTCTCCGTAGTTAAGCTCAATCAAATGTCTTCAATTAATGGTTTTATTGTTTCCATCCTGTGTGATTGTTGTGTTTTGTTTTCAGGCTCTGGAGGGTTATGGGACGCAGGAGTCATCAGAGCAGAACAACAGTGAGCTGGAGACCAAGATGGAGGTCGCCAGGCAGAGTCTACGGAGGGCAGAGGTAATATACAGTTTCTCTGTTTTCTCAATCAGTGTCCAGTTACTTAAAGTGGCCCCAGTACTCCCCCTACTGGGTAAAAAGGTGAAATGACACTGATTAGGGTCTAATTGCTGCAAGGTTTAGTCAATTAATTGATTAGTCGATTGATAGAAAATTAATTGGCAACTACTTTGGTAATCAATTAATCATTTGAGCCAGTTTTCAAGCAGAAGTGTGAGAATTTACTGTCTCACTTTATAGTAAATTTAATAGATTTTTGGGTTTTGGACTGTAGTTTGGATAAAACACTTGATGAAGTCAATCTGGGAAGTTGTGATTAATGTTCTCTGGTGTTTTATAGACCAACTGATTAATTGACATAATAATCATGAGATTAATCGATAATGAAGATAGTAGAGCTGCAATGATTAAACGATTAGTTGTCAACTATTAAATTAATCGGCAACTATTTTGATAATCGGTTTGAGTCAAGAAAAAAAAGTCTAAATTCTCTGATACCAGCTTCTTAAATGTGAATATTTCCTGGTTTCTTTCCTCCTCTATGACAGTAAACTGAATATCTTTGAGTTGTGGACAAAACAAGACTTTTGAGGACGTCATCTTGGGCTTTGGGAAACACTGATCGACTTTTTTCCAAACAACTAATCGATTAAATAAAATTGACTTGACTAAATTGAATAAATTCGTGCCTTGGTTGCACACATAGATGAAGAGTGAATACTTTCAAGTATTTTAGACCACTAATCTTCTGATATATCGGTTTATTTTGTTAATTTGCAGACGGTGAAGGTGAAAGCTGAGGCCCGGCTGGATTTGCTGAGGCAGGCGGATGTTGCTGTCGAAACGTGGCTGAAGAGCGCCATGAACCAGGTGATGGAGGAGCTGGAGAACGAACGCTGGAACAACCTCAATACCCATGATCCTTCGCTCTCTGTAAGACCCACAAATGCATCATTTTAACATTGTGTTTTTTGGTAACCGTGTGTTGTGATTCCTGACTGATTTGTTGTAGCCATAAGAGTGCTCTAGTGTAATTAAAAATAAGTGTCATATTTCTGCAGGGAACAGCAGATCTGGAGCGAGAGGACGAGGAGGAGATGGAGGACAGCGGTGAAGTGTTAGACGACAGCAGCTCTAGCCCCTCCAGCACCTTGAAAAACTATCCCCTCACCTGCAAAGTTCTCTACTCCTACAAGGTACCAGCAGAATACAAACTACTGCTTCCTGTGTGCGTCTTACAGCACACACTTATAGATAATAAACTGTCAATTTACACAGTTGTTCCTTCAATTTATGCCTTCGATTGCACATAATTCAGGAGACGAGTGCCACCTCGTTTCACCTTCATGCAAACTGATCTGTTTCCTTGTTTCCAGTCGTCTCAGCCAGATGAACTGACCATTGAGGAGCAGGAAATCTTGGAGGTCATTGACGATGGAGACATGGAGGACTGGGTTAAGGTACTCTACATATATATTCACACATTTAAGCTAATGTATGTTGAATTCGTAGCCACAGATTTCAGTATTTTCAGCTTAAAGTTCAGGTCCATCTGTGTTCTGCTCCGTTTTTTCAAATGTAAACGCCCACTCAGCTGTCAGCACAAAGCAAGGAACACCACTGGGATGCTACAGAATGATATAAAAACCTCAAAAAACAATGGATCCTTTCGCTCGTCATCATGAGTTTCTACTTTCTGCATTTCCAGGCCAGAAACCGCAGCGGGCAGGTCGGCTACGTCCCAGAGAAATACCTGCAGCTTCCTTCCTCCAACAGCCTGCTGAGTATGCTGCAGGCTCTGGCCGCGCTGGATGCCCGATCCCATTCCTCCAGCAACTCCACTGAACCTGAAATGGAACTACCGACCGGCTCCGTCAACGGCGACTCCAGTGGTGAGGGATACCTCGTATATATAGTCATTTTTATCTGTGTCCTGCTATATTTCAGTTGAGGAGTTCTCAACCTGTCCTCCTCTGTTGCAGTGTCATTTGCGAAGGCCCTGTACGACTACGCGGGACAAACGGAGGACGAGCTGTCGTTCCCAGAAGGCGCCATCATCCGCATCCTCAGCAGAGAGACCCACGAGGACGACGGCTTCTGGGAGGGGGAGTTTAACGGCGTCGTCGGCGTCTTCCCCGCAGTTCTGGTGGAGGATCTCGCCGGCGCCAGCGAGAACGGAGACGGACAAAGAGATGGCAGTGCACAGGTTTGTTGATGCTGAGGAAAGTCATGACAGATTTGTTGGGCTTTATTTAAATATCTTTGGCTCGTATTTATCCAGCATTCACTTTGTGTCTGAACTCATATTTTTCGCCTGCTGTTCTTCAAGGCGTCCCCCTCCCCGTTGGCCCAGTGTGACCGATCCCCTCGTAGTCCCTTCCAGCCGGGGCCTCTCCACAGCAGCCCCCTCCAGACGCCCACCATGTCCTCTCCGCTGTCGAGTCCCTGCAGCGCCACAGCTTCTCCCATTGGCCGGCCACCCTCCTATCACAACGGACATCACAGGCCGCCACCGGCGCCACACAAAAGCCCCTTTCAGAGTAAGATCTACTGGTTTGTCCGTATTAAAGTAGTGAGTATGATTTCTGAGTGGTAGTGATGGTGATATGTATATACTGCTCTCTTCAGGTCCAGTCCAAGGATCTCCTCAACCTCCCAAATACCCAGAGAGCAGCTCCGGCACCATTCGACCTGTGAGTAAATACAAACACACAAACGCAATCATTTGGTCCGACCAACTTTCTGATTTCTGATTTTTCAGATATCTTTCACTTATATTTCTCACATATTTTACTAATACTTTTCAGATATTTTTCGGAAATTTTTCACTTATATTTTTCACTTATATTTTATTAATAATTTTTTTTAATATTTTTTGGACATTTTTCACTTATATTTTTCATGTGTTTTACTAATAATTTTAGGATATTTTTGGACATTTTCCACTAATTTTTTCACATAATGTACTAACAATTTTCGGATATATTTCGGACAGTTCAATAAAATTTTCACATATTTTACTCATAATTTTTGGATATTTTCGGACATTTTTTCACTTATATTTTTCATGTGTTTAACTAATAATTTTAGGATAATTTTGGACATTTTCCACAAATTTTTTCACATATTTTACTAATAATTTTCAGATATTTTTCGGACAGTTTTCAATTATATTTTTCATAAAGCGTCTCGAGATAACTTCTGTTATGATTTGACGCTATGTAAAAATAAACTGAAGTGAATTGAAATGAAATTGAATATATTTTAATAATAATTTTCAGATATTTTTCTGACATATTTCACTTATATTACTATACATTTTTGGACATTTGTTGTAGAAAAAGGTTAATTATAACCATAATAATGATACATCAACTTAAATATCTATACAAGTACAATCATGATGATAACATGTATAACATATTACTAATAATTAGTTGTATTTTAATGGAGCCATTGATTGCTGGATGTCTCCAGGTCCGTGCTGCTCCTCCGCCCCCTAAGCAGCATCCTCGCGGGCAGGTGAAGCGGAGGGAGGAGGTGGAGATCACGCTGGTGTGACGGCGGTCGGCACCCCGGCGGCGACGACGACGGCTCTGTTCAAACCAGCCGGGACTTCACGGCTCTGTTGCCTCTAAACGCACTCCCAAAGGAAACCCGAGGAAACTTAAACCCCCTGAAGACGCCTGGAGGCCCGGAGAGGCCTTTAACTCTCAACACCTCATGAGGGTCAGTGTGCTGTGGAGGAATATTGTGCCTTTCTCTTAACTATACTCCTTTATCCACACTCCCTTACCCAGCGTTTGTCCATATCGTCCACCTCTTCTACCTGGACGTGAATCGTTTTACAGTCCTGACAAAACATATTGATAACTGAAAGAATATCTGCTGTTAATATCTTCAAATATCAGTCCTGGTATCGGTGTTCAAATCCTGTTTCTGTTCTTTGCTCATAGTAATTGATAATAGTGATAACTGGCAGATAATATGATGTTTTGTAAGAACTTGATAGAAAACGTGTTAACGGACAAAGTTTGGGCAACTATCTAACAGTACAACAGTTACAATTCTGAGATCACATGAAAAATATATATATTATATATTAATTAAATGTTTTACATATTAAATAGTTTGGTAACACCTATTTGAAATTTCTTTGGAATTACTGCCAAATTACCCCAATATTTACCTCAAAATTTATCAAAAATTACTTTATTATAAAAATGAGTTGATAATTATATGCTAAAATAGCATATAATGGTTAAAATAGGGCCCTTAGGCGCTGCTCTTCATCGGAGGTGGAAAACTAATAGAAGACACTTCTGATCAGGCTGGTGGCTCAAAGAAATCTCAAATACTTACTAATTATCACCCAATTACCATGAAATTGCAGACCTGTAAAATGAAGTGTTACCAAGAGTTTTTTATACTGCATACTGTATGTGCATATTTTTGATAGTCAACTTGTTATGAGTTCATAGATATAATACTTGATAGTGCTCCTCGTAGTTTCTGAGATGCAGACATATTCATACTTTTTTTCCCTAAAATATAATGGAGTCTATTACAAGGAAATAAAATATTTCAGTTGCGGACACACATGAGTTAATAATAAGGATTTAAACTACATCGCCCTGCCCAGTTATGTCTCACTATATCACTTACTGTGTGGCTCTTTCTCTCTTATTTTCACAAGCTGTCCAGAGTTTTCACAATTGGATTTACTTCTATGCAACAACAACTTCATCAGGACGTCACAGCATGTTGTGAAGCTTCAACACAAAACCAAAAGTCTGGTTGTCTCCACACGCTCGATCAAAAAAAAACAAAAAACGCCAGCATGGACGAGGCTGGTCCTCTCCTCGAACACACGTAACCCAACACGGTTACACAAACAAGGGAAAAGTGGCAATTTTAGTTGAGTGATTGTTAATGTCAGTAGGGAGAATCTCCTAGAAAAGTTCTGATCAAAATAATGGATCCTTGATTTATTTTTAAAACCCTGCTTCTTATGTTAGTTTTCTTTGCACCGAATGCTAAGAAATCCCTAAAGGGAGAAACGTAGTGCGTACATACATTAGTCTAACTTTTTTCTCTCTCTCTCTCTTGTGTTGTAAAATAAAGATCTAGAAATGTTATTATGACACTAATGTTAGCCTACGGAAGCCCATTTCTGCCAATTTGATGAAAAAAATATCCTGTAAGTCATTATGATGAGAAACTTTGTCAAAATTAGTTAGTATCTCAAGATGACTTAGTATCTCAAAAATAATGAGAAATTTGTCAAAATGTGTTAGTATCTCAACACAATGACTTAGCATCTCAAAATATTGACTTAGTGTCACAAAATATTTAGAAACTTTGTCAAAATAATGACTTAGTTTCGCTAAATAATGACTTAGTGTCGCTAAATAATGACTTGGTATCTCAAAAGAATGAGAATCTTTGTCAAAATATTGAGTTAGTATCTCAAAATAAGTTAGTAACTCATTATTTTGAGATAAGTCATTATTTTTGCGATACCAAGTCATTATTTTGCGATACCAAGTCATTATTTTGCGATACTAAGTCATTATTTCGAGAAAGTTTGTCATTATTTTGTGTTACTAAGTCATTTTTTTGAGATACCAAAAGAAAGTTGCTCAGTTTAATGACTTACAGGATTTTTTAAATTTTTTTTTAAGTTTTCATGTTATTTGTTTTCTTTTACTGGCGTTAATGGGCTTCCATATCAGCCAGTAAAGGTTGCTGGTAGTTTGTTTAGGAGAAGGTTGCAGTTGGTGACAGTTTACACTGAGGTAATGTGCAGTTTAAACATGCATTTATTTTTTAAGGAGGAAACCATCCTGAGCTGCTAGCTGTCAAATTAAAAAAAAAAAAAGAAAAAAAGAATCTATACTGTCATAGTGAAGCACTTTTTGATGTCTTCTTATTCCTTTTCAGTATTGTGGATGCGACGTTTGTTCAATATTTCTTGTTTGAGGTTTTGTTTACCAGCTATATTGGTATGAATACTTTTCTTTTATCGGCTCTTGTGTTATTCAGCCTTAAATAGCCATTGTAGTGTCTTTGATTGAGATTTGAGATATGACCTTTTGATCGTATTGTTTTTGAAATAGTTTACAGAGAGCTTGGAGATGGATATCTGTACAAATAATAGCACAGCTTTTTTTTTTTTCCTTTTTATGTTTGTTTTGTTTTTAGAATTAGGATTAAAAAACCTATTAAACCTTTAGTTGAATTCGATCAGAGGAAAAAGAGATATCTGTCAGCCACGTTGCTGTGTTCTCGTTGATCTCCTTGAGATCTGAATGACATCAAACTTATTTTTGAAGTTTGCATTTACCCTGTTGTATTGAAAACAAATATATAGTCGTCAGACTGAAGTCTCTTTTCCCAACAGAGAAGTTGTTGTTAACTTGCTACTGGTCGTGACTCCATGTTAAGTCTGAATCTGAAATTCAGTGACAAACTGCCCACATTTCTGAGCGTCGTATTTACACACCAGTGGATGTTTTACTGTATTTATTGTGTACAAATAAATGTGAAATAAAGATAGCTGAAATGAAACGAAACAAACAAGACTCCAACTTTCCTTTCCACCCACTTGTCTTTGGGTTTGATGTGTTAATTAGTGTGTCTGATATCAGAGCGCCCTCTCATTGTCTATATTAATATTGCATGCAGATGTTCACTCTCCCCATTGACAGATGTGCAGTATTTGTCTTACAGCTGTTTGCAGCAGGTCGTCCATACATTCTTCAGCCTTCTCTCACAACAAATAAAATATTTCATAACTTGATTCACTTCAAACCTAAAGAAAAATCACCCAACTTTCCAATATCAGATAATTATAAGTATAAAATAATGTCAAACTACTAAGAAACACAGTGAATCTTAACAATATATATATAACATTTATAACAAATCCAGGTGACCTAAGTGGTTATACAGTATGTTATATGCGATAAAAGTAGAAATTAAAATAGAATTTGTGGTGAGACATAAGGATTAAAATTTCATTTAAACTGTATAAATCAATAAATAATTACATTAGATAGAAAGTGAAAATTACTTCAAAGAATCTGACAGTGAATTGAAGATTGGGACTAGATCTGAAAGACACCACATAGAGTTTCAAAGAATAAAATAATTGTAATTTAGTCAACTTCTCGCCTGTTAAAATGTATAAGATGGGTTCTCTCAACACTGACCTCTGCTGGCGGTGCAAGCAGGTGAAAAGGTACTTTTTCCCCACGTGGTTTAAATGCACAAAGATTAAAGTTTTCTGGGGAAATGTGACAAAATCTCTGCGTAACAATCAGTTCATATTATCCCTTGTGATACTTTGATGTGAGTTTTAAACTATAACCAAGGCACCGGGTTAAACCTAATCTATTGGTCATAATATTTTATTTAGTTTTTTTTAAATAACTACAGCAAGCCCACAAATATCTGGGTCTTGGATCAGTTTTCTCATGAACATACGACGATCACACAAGAGTGAAAAAAAAGGAATTTAAAAAGTGCTTTATTTTTCTTCTAAATACCGATGGAGCGTTTTTGTTTTGCAATAATATGTTGGGTTATATATGAATGTAAAAGGCTGTATTTCATGGTGTTAAAAAATTGTAGTACTGCGACTTCAAAATTAAAAAAAAAAATTGTGAAACCAATCACAGTAATCTCTGAGTAGCCTTTTAATTTATTTAATTTGATTTTTATATTTTTTTAATTATTATTATTATTAGAATTTATTTAGTTACTTTTTTCTTTTTATTTATTTTTCTTTTCCTATCCTGTTTATCAATTTCTTTTTTTTCTCGGATTATTTTTTCCTGTTATTATTAAGGTGTTTTATAGATATATATATATTTTTTTTGTTATTTTATATTTTGATAAGTTTTGTTGTCTATAATTTTATTTATCAATAATTTAGAATTTATTTTCTGTGGTTGCTTGTGTGTTTGTTTTTGTGTTGTGAGTGTTGTTGGGCAAAACAAAATCTTAACACTATACAGTTATTGTTTAATTAATAATTGATAATCAATAAAAAAAAAAAGACCTTTAAAAGAAAAAAAAGACTGATTTTGATCAACGCTTTTATTTTGTTAACACATCATCAGTTTTCCCGTGAACATACGATGATCACACAAGAGGAAAAAATAAATAGATCTAAAAAGTGCATAATTTTGGAACATTTTTTTTTTGTTTTTTTTCTTTGTTTTGTGTCACTGAGCAAAAATGTGTGTTATATATAGTAGCTTTTTAGCGAGTAGCTTTTTTATATATTTTATTTTATTTTTATATTTATATATATTTTAATTATTATTAGTAGTATTTTATTTAGTTACTTTTTTCTTTTTATTTATTTATTTTTCTTTTCCTATCCTATTTATCAATTTCTTTTATTTCTCGCCTTTTTTTTCCCTATTATTATTAAGGTGTATTATAGATACTTTCTCTGTTTTGTTGTCTATAATTTTATTTATCCATAATTTAGAATTTATTTTCTGTGGTTGCTTGTGTGTTTGTTTGTTTTTTTGTGTGTTGTTGGGCAAAACAAAATCTTTTCACTGTACAGTTACTATTTAATTAATAATTGATAATCAATAAAAAAAAAAAAACGTTTAAAAAAAAAAAAAGACTGATTTTGATTAAGGTGTATTATAGATACTTTCTCTGTTTTGTTGTCTATAATTTTATTTATCAATAATTTAGAATTGATTTTCTGTGGTTGCTTGTGTTTGTTTTTTGTTTTTTGTGTTGTTGGGCAAAACAAAATCTTTTCACTGTACAGTTACTGTTTAATTAATAATTGATAATCAATAAAAAGAAAAAGACAAAAACACTGATTTTGATCAACGCTTTTATTTATTTTTTATTAATTTATTTTCTGTGGTTGCTTGTGTGTTTGTTTTTGTGTTGTGAGTGTTGTTGGGCAAAACAAAATCTTAACACTATACAGTTACTATTTAATTAATAATTGATAATAAAAAAAAAGACTTATTTATCAATTTCTTTTATTTCTCGGATTATTTTTTCCTGTTATTATTAAGGTGTTTTATAGAAATTAATTTTTTTGTTATTTTATTTTTTGACAAGTTTTGTTGTCTACAATTTTATTTATCAATAATTTAGAATTTAAGATAAGATAAGATAAAATAAGATGAACCTTTATTAATCCCCTTGGGGAAATTCAGGTGTCAAAGCAACAAAGCAAAAGACAGGTACAGGTGTACAAGAATAATAAAAGCAATAAACAATAAATAGAAGTACAGAATATACAGAATATACATGGTGAGTAAGTATAGTATTTATCGTCCGTCAATAAAAAATGTACTGTACAATAAATAGATGTATATGTACAATTTTGGTTTAAAGTTTAAACTGTGGTTGCTTGTGTGTTTGTTTTTGTGTTGTGAGTGTTGTTGGGCAAAACAAAATCTTAACACTATACAGTTACTATTTAATTAATAATTGATAATCAATAAAAAAAAGACCTTTTAAAGAAAAAAAGACTGCGCTTTTATTTTGTTAACAGCGGAAGCACTCTCGTTTATTTCCGGCTGGCTTTGACTCGGTGTGAAAAAAAATGGCTGCTTCGGCGGCAACTGCGAGTTCTCCCCCAGGTTTGTGCCCGAATTACGCCGTGATCTGCTCCTTCCTGGAGCGGTACGGAGCGCTGCTGGACCTGCCGGAGCTCACCTTCCCGCAGCTGGAGAGATACCTGCAGGACACGTGCTCAGGTGAGGCAGAGAAAACAGCTCGCTTCATTAATGAGACCGAGCTAACAGGCTAGCAGCTACATTAGCCAGTTGTGTGTTATTGTGTTGGTTTTCTAACCTTTTTTATCACTTAAATACAAGTTAACCGCATCTCAGAGCTGCTACTCGAAGTGGAAAACACACCTGTGCGTAATTAGATGATTATTCAGGTGTGAAAACGCCGAATTAGTCGAGCTTTTCTGTCACTTTTTAGCTTTAAAATAAGGCTTAATTTTTCCTCCTTGCAGCCTTTTTATCTGCGGCTGCAACACACAGAGATGTATCCCATAATAGTGTCTTTAAAGGCGGGTTAAAGATGGAGATACTTGGTGCAACACGTCGTGGGTTTTTGTATTTAATCGGGGAAGATGTCGTCGTCTGTGACGGGCACAAAATTGTGCACTTTATTTAACAGTTAAACATATTTTTTTGCCATGTAGTGGTTTCAGGCTCAGCTTCCGTCAAGCCAACTGTTATGGGGACGACTTCCGGCGGAAGCTTTCAAAATAAAGATGAAATTAACTATTTTCAAAAAAAATATTATTATATTTTTTTATATATATATCCGTAATTAATCTCAAAACTTTCTCATATAAAAAAAATTAAATAATAGTTTATTGGGAAAATATACAGTCAAAATATGTTAAAGTTTGTGATTCATATAATTATAAGACAGTCACACTGCATTATGCACTACTATATCATACTCTATAATATACTCTGCTATATTCTGCTATATATTAATATACTCTGCTATATTTGCACTACTATTTGCACTATTTGCACCATTGGCACACTGTCACTTCACTGCTTTACTTATGTTATCTTATTTTTATTTTATTTTATCTCACTTTATTCTATTTGATTTTTATATAATATTTTTTTATATATATATATATCCGCAATGAATCTTAACACTTTATCATATGAAAAAAAAAAATTAAATAATAGTTTATTGGGAAAATATACAGTCAAAATATGTTAAAGTTTGTGATTCATCTTTGTGTTTATATAAAAGGCAAAGTCGTTCTACTTCCGGTTGTGCTGCTTATTATAGATAACTTGACTATTTTCGAGTTTGCTTTGCGCAGGTTCCTTATTGAGTGTCTAATATATTCTCTGCTCTATTCAAATGAACTCACACTTAATAATATATAATAATACTTAATAATATGAACATCAGCCTGTCATTATATATCCTACTCACTGTATATACATAATCATCCAGTAATTATTTCTTTGCATTATTTGTGTTGTTTACAACTTCCAGAACGTGTGTGACCTGTCTATAGATTTCAAAATAAAGATAAAATTAACTATTTTCAAAAAAAAATTATAATATTTTTATATATATATATATATATCCGTAATTAATCTTAAAACTTTCTCATATAATTTTTTTTTTTAAATAATAGTGTATTGGGAAAATATACAGTCAAAATATGTTAAAGTTTGTATACCCTAGTGATTCATCTTTGTGTTTTTATAAAAGGCACTTCCGTTTGTGCTGCTTATTATAGATAACTTGACTATTTTCTAATAAGAAAATTAACTATTTTCAAAAATATTATTATAATATTTTTTTTATATATATCCGCAATGAATCTTAACACTTTCTTGTATAAGAAAAAATCAAGGAAATTTAAATAATAGTTTATTGGGGAAATATACAGTCAAAATATGTTAAAGTTGAAATGGATAAGGACAAATAAAGATAAAATAAGAAATTAACTTTTTTCAAAAAAATTATTATGATATTTTTTTATGTACATCCGCAATGAATCTTAACACTTTATCATATACATTTTTTTTTAAATAATAGTGTATTGGGAGAATATGCAGTCAAAATATGTTAAAGTTTGTATACCCCAGTGATTCATCTTTGTGTTTATATAAAAGGCACTTCCGTTTGTGCTGCTTATTATAGATAACTTGACTATTTTCGAGTTTGCTTTGCGCAGGTTCCTTATTGAGTGTCTAATATTTTCTCGCCTCATACATCTGCTCTATTTAAATGAACTCACACTTAATAATATATAATAATACTTAATAATATAAACATAATATATCCTGCTCACTGTACATACTCTACATAATCATCCAGTATTTATTTCTTTGCACTATTTGTATTGTTTACAACTTCCAGAACATGTGTGACCTGTCTATAGACTTTTTATTTTTATTTTTTATTATTGTATTCTTATTTTATTGTTCCTAGCTGTTATTTCTATTCTGTGTAGGTACATTGAGAGGAGTCAAATTCCATGTATGTGTACTTGGCAGAATAACGCTGATTCTGTTAACATTATTTTTATTATTATTGATTGTGTACTGTAGATGGACCTTTACAGCGACACTATTTTCAGTGGCCATGATTTTGGAGAAATACTACACTTAAAATCAGTATTTTATAATAAAAATGTTGCTTTCTCTTGCTGGTAGGCAAGCCAGCCATTATGGGACGTGGTGTCAGATCAATAGTTGTATTAATAATGTAAATTCTCAAATAGTGGCAAATAGGGGCTTTATTTACCTCAACTGCAGACTAATAATAATACTATGTTTACCTGGCTGAAACCAATGTTTAAATCCAATATATCCACAGACTGTGCTGCTTTCTTCTTCTTCTTCTTCTTCTTCTTCTTTTCAATTCAATTTATTTTTATATAGCGTCAAATCATAACTGAAGTTATCTCAAGGCGCTTTTCATACAGAGCAGATCTAGACCGTACACAAGAGATCCCCCCAGGTGCGACAGTGGCAAGAAAAACTCCCCTTTAACGAGTAGAAACCTGGGGCCAAACCATCTTCTTCTTCTTCTTCTTCTTCTTCTTCTTCTTCTTCTTCTTCTTTGCTGAAATGTATGTTAAATCCAGTCTGTGGATTTATTAGATTCAAGTCTTTCTGAGAAGACAGTAGCCGGATCACAAAAATACCTTTTGAAGATGCAACCTGCTTCTGGGTAAAAGGTTAAAAAGATTGTGTTTTAATTTATGTGATAAGGTTTGAGTAGGGAACGCTTAGGGACTGAATGAGTCATGGAGTAATGTACGGAGTGCTGAGGTTAAAATATATTGGTGTATGTACAGGAATATATTCATGTTTTTGATAACTGCACATCACGGCACCTCTACGATTCGAGCAATATATGAATTAATCAGAAAAACAAAACAACTACGTCACTTATTTTGTTAGAAGTGGTCAAATTGTCTGAGAATATGACCAAAGACGGGTTAACAGTCCTCATCAAGATACTAAAGTGCATGTAAAAGTTGTTAGTTTAGAAATAAAATGAATATTTTGGGGCTGTGTGCTGTAAATAAGCATTTCAGTAACAGTTGCAGCTGCTGATTCTGATATCTGTCACTGTTATTGACTGTGTTCCTCTAATGAACTATGTGTAACTGGTGCTAAGTTATATTTAAACGGGTTTTAGACTCTTTGTGACCGCGATGTCTTTCTAATGTTTCCTCAGTTCCAAAACTGCTGGTTGATATTCACGTCAAGTTGCTGAGGAAGATCGGCAAGTCGGTGTCAGCGGACAGATGGGAGAAGTATCTAGTGAAGGTAAATTAATAACTTTGAGTTTTTTTATGTGTTTATTAGGGCTGTCAATCGATTATCAGTTCAAAATGTAACTTTAAAAGGAGTTTGTCAAGTATTTAATACTCTTATCAACATCGGAGTGGACAAATATGCTGCTTTATGCAAATGTATGTATATATTTATTATTGGAAATCAATTAACACAAAACAATGACAAATATTGTCCAGAAACCCTCCCAGGTACTGCATTTAGCATAAAACAATATGCTCAAATCATAACATGGCAAACTGCAGCCCAACAGGCAACAACAGCTGTCAGTGTGTCAGTGTGCTGACTTGACTATGACTTGACCCAAACTGCATGTGATTATCATAAAGTTAGCATGTCTGTATCGTAGCATTATTTAGCATCCTTAGCGGCAAGCTAGTATGACATGTTTGGTACCAATAGATTCATTATGTTTCTAGTTTCATATGATACCAGTATCTTCACTATAGCTTTAAAATATCGCAAGTTGCATTAATGTGAAATTAGTGGCGTTAAAACGAATTTGCGTTAACACGTTATCATCGCGTTAACTTTGACAGCCCTAATTTTAATGTGTTCTGTCTGGATGTGATATGTTGTGTTTTAATTTACCCTTTTTAATAGCAGATTTTGCAGAAAGGTTGCAAGTCCACCCACAGTAAATGTGCCAGTCTTGTATTAGGCACAACACTGACTCTACCAAGCAGATGACAAGAAAATAAATTAAGGATTTCAGATGTAATTTATTCATATGCTGATTTAAATGTCTCATTTTCCTTGCAGGTGTGTCAAGACTTCAACACAACGTGGGCATGGGAACTGGAACAGAAAGGATACAAGGAGCTGCCGGCGGAGTGCAAGACGGGGATACTTAAAGTAAGCACAATGTTTGTTGTTGTTGTTCTTGCTTTTTAGGATGGCAGACTGGTTTACTCACACAACATCTTATTAAATACACTTGAGCACAAGATTTCTCTGTCGTCACAGTGAACCTCTTCTAAGAAAATAACTGACTGTAATATTTGTTCAGCATATTCAGTAGTTAAGAACACGTTTAGGTATTTCTTTGCTAAAACAGGAAAATCAAAGTCTGTTTCTCATCTCTTGTGACTATCAAAATAATTTTATAAATTGATTTGAATTCCAGCCCTACTGATGACTGATAGCCTACAATCACTTGTCGCCCTGCTAGAATATAAAATATAATACAGGCTAATAAATGCACATTGACTGACAAAACAAGAAAAAATGACAGATTATTCTTCAAGTCACCAACTGATGATTTTACCTAAAGACTTTCAGGGGGCAGTCCTATAGAAATGTGAATACTACTTGTAAAAATAAGCATTTTTCTCTAAACTGTTAATGAATATTCTTGACTGAAACATTAAAACCTCACTTGCAATCACATTTTGATTTGCCTCGCAGCAAAGTAACTATAAATCCTCTGTTCTTTATCAGCAGCAGTAATTATTTCTACCTTTTTTTCACTCAGAAATCCAGTTCAATTTAAAGATTAATTATGAACATTACATCGTAGTGATAGATGTTATTGTATTTTGACACATTTTGTGCTTTTCTTCTTTTTCTTCTCTCCAGTATTTGTGTGAGTGTCAGTTTGACGACAATGTTAAGTTCAGAACCGCCATCAACGAGGAGGACCCGGATAAGATGCGTCTGCAGCCGATCGGCCGGGACAAAGACGGTCAGATGTACTGGTACCAGCTGGACCAGGACGACAACGTGCGTGTTTACCTGGAGGAACAGGACGACTTGGACGGGTCGTCGTGGAAGTGCATCGTCAGGTAAGCAGACAAAAGCGATGCATAATGGAACAACACCGCTGCAGGAACCGTGATATGAAATGACATTTAAATGCTAATGTTCTTTATGAAAGCGGGTTCTGTGTGTGTTATTTACTCTGAGGAAGAAGTGATTATATATTTATCCTCTCTTTTCTCTCCTGTAGAAATAGAAATGACTTGGCTGAGGTTCTGGCTCTGCTCAAGACACAAATTGACCCGGCGCTGTTAAAAAAAGATGAAGAAAACAAAGCTGCCGGTGAAGAGGGCAAAGAGAAAACAGAAGACGGTAAAGTTTAGACTTCAAAATGACTTCTTTACAGAGTGTTATTTATGTCAGCTTATGTTTTTCTTAATTATTTTGCAAAGAATATTGAACGTTTTTTGTTGGGTCGAAATGAGAAGAGAATAAGGATTGAGATTATTATCTTCTGTGATTCTGAATTTATTCACAGATTCCAGATATTGATTTTTGTACAACGGTAATAATTAGAGATGCCACGATACCAGAAATTTAGTAGTCGATACTAATACCAGTGAAATTCCACGACTCTCGATACGAATTCGATACCACGGTAAAAATCAAAGGGCAAACAATAAATTCCATGTACTTCAACTTCCACTCCTTTATTACCAGTTTGCAATCTGGTCTCTCGTTCACACTCTCGCTCACGTTACGGGCTGCCGGGCTTCCAATACACTGGCTGATGGAAGCCCGTCTTGTCTCATCGTCACTCCTAAAAACACATGAACTTTCTAGTAAACAAACACAACATGCACCTGATCATCTTCCCCCCCCTCCCATCTCTACTGAAATTTGATCTCCTTCACGTTGCCGTTCTTGACTCGGCAGTTAATTGCACACGGCCTGTCAGACACTATCTTAGTGAGTCACGATGTCATATATTGCTTATTACTAACGCAATACAAGCCGTCTTCACAGGTTGCTGATGTCGACTACTTTTTAATTTGCCAGAACATGTCATAATGAAAAATGTCGGTTCAGCCGGTTGGCATAAAATCAATCAGGTGTAAGCTGATACACCAAACCAGACCAGCAAAACCAGAAACTCTAGCACGGTGTGCCAAACCATTGACTCCAGTCCTTTGTCTTCTAAAATACAATTTGAGACATATAACTGTCAGTTAGGAAACCCACCTTGATTTCACAGTTATGTGGCACCAAACATTGAAACCGAAGTAAAGATTCCTCTTCTCTATTATTTAGAAGCACTCATTTGATCTTTTGTTTTATATTTACGTTACAGGTGAAGTTAAAAAGATTGACGACACATCAGATGAAGACAACAAAGACTCCAACAAGGCCGTCGGTCCAGTCTCGCCAAAGACGGAGAATAATGAAAAAGTAACGCAGAAAGACGACTTAAAGTCAGAAGCTTCTGAGGCCAAATCGTCACTGAACGGCGTCATTGTAGGCGAAGCTGAAGCAGAGCTCGGTTCAGGAAAATCTGCCGTGGATCTCAGTGTCGATACAAAAGCCCAGAGCATCAAAGAAGAGCCGATGGAGGTGTCGGACGCTAAAACAAGCACAGCAACAAGCGAACCCGCCGCTGAGACGCCATGTTTACCAGTAAAGGCAGAAAAGGGGGAGGAGGCCAAGAAGAGCAGCGTGGAGGAGATTCAACAAGCTCTGAAGAACGACCAACAGGCCAAAATCCCTTTGAAAAAAAGAGGAATGAAGTTTAGTGAAGACTTTGAGAAAAACAGCGGCATCATAGTGCAAAACCCGTCTGTTCCTCAGGTCAAGGAGGCTCCTAAAGCTGACCCGACTCCGGATCAGACAAAGAAAGTAAATGATCATGTTAATGGAGAAGTTCAGCCTGCGTCAGAGAAAGGCCTCCAGGGTCATTCGCGCGAGTCGATAAAAGACGTCGACAAAGAGCAGACGACTGAACCAGCTGCAGGTAAATCTGTAGAAAAGAGAGACTCTCCAACTGCAGACAAGGAGGACGCGAAAGATAAAAAGGAAAAAGCTTCAAACCAAGCAGACTCTGGCAAGAAAAATCTAGATGTGCAGGTGGAAAAGGAAACCACTGCATCAAAAGAAAAGAAAGAGGAACCGCCGCCTTTACCTAAAGACGTAAATAATGCACCGGAGAAGCCGTCTCATCATGGAGAGCATCAAAAAATCATTGATATGAAAGAGTCTTGTACAGAAGACAAGACATTAAAGAAAACTGATAAAACATTAACAGCT
Source organism: Sebastolobus alascanus (assembly GCA_916701645.2). Lineage (NCBI taxonomy): Eukaryota > Metazoa > Chordata > Actinopteri > Perciformes > Sebastidae > Sebastolobus > Sebastolobus alascanus. Next base: position 3,025,956 of record CAKAOJ020000181.1, read on the forward strand.
GGTGAGTCAGAGAAAGTCACATCCAAAGAATCAAAAGATCCAGAGGCGAAACCAGGCAGTGTGGAAGCATCAGAGTCGAGTAAGACTGAAGAAACAAAGCCGTCAGAAAATGTAACCGTGAGTGATGCTAAAGAAACGCCAACATGTGAGGCTAATGTGGAGAAATTGGCGCCGAAAGAAAAGCCGGGAGTCATCAAAACAACAGATCCTGCAAAGAAATCTGAAAACGCTGCGTCAGCATCTGTCATTAAAAAGACAGAAATACTAAAAGACAGAGATAATACAGAGACCACACAAAGTCCTAAGGTCATTAAAAAGGCAGACAAACCAGTGATCAGTGAGAAATCAGAAGGAACATCTGTGGAGTCGTCCGTTATTAAAAAGCTCGACAAATCATGTAAACCTGTTGATACCGTCAAAGATGCAGAGAAGAAGACAGAGAAAGCCTCTGAGACTAACGCTGAGAAGACAGAAGATGTAAAGAAACCTGTCAACTGTGAAGACGGTACGATACGTGATGTTTCCAGGATAACCGACTCCACGCCCGCGTCTACGGAGGTGGAAGCAGTGGCCGTTAAACCCGATCTGACAAAGCCACAGGAGGATGACAAAACTGAGATTAACTCACGTAAGATGACAGAGGAAGCATCTGAAGGGAAAGATAAAGCATCCAGCGCTGTTGAGGAGACAGACGTCTCTAAAGAAACTGATAAAACCCCTGAAAGACCAGACGCAGGGCAGGAAAAGGTGTCTGAAAAACAGCCTAAAAAAATGGAGGCAGAGCGTCCGTCATCAGAAAGTAAAAAGGATGCCGACAAGGAGAAGAAAAAGGACATAGACGAGGAAAAGAAAAAGGAGACAGACAAGGAAAAGAAAAAGGAGGCAGACAAGGAAAAGAAAAAGGACACAGACAAGGAAACGAAAAAGGACACAGACAATGAAAATCAAAAGGACACAGTCAAGGAAACGAAAAAGGACACAGACAAGGAAACGAAAAAGGACACGGACAATGAAAATCAAAAGGACACAGTCAAGGAAAAGATAAAGGACACAGACAAGGAAAAGAAAAAGGACACAGACAGTAAAAATCAAAAGGACACAGTCAAGGAAAAGATAAAGTACACAGACAAGGAAAAGAAAAAGGACACAGACAAGAAAAAGAAAAAGGACGCAGACAATGAAAATCAATTGGACAAAGTCAAGGACACAAAAAAGGACACAGACAAGGAAAAGAAAAAGGACGCAGACAATGAAAATCAATTGGACACAGTCAAGGAAAAGAAAAAGGACACAGACAGTAAAAATCAAAAGGACACAGACAGTAAAAATCAAAAGGACACAGTCAAGGAAAAGATAAAGGACACAGACAAGGAAAAGAAAAAGGACACAGACAAGGAAAATCAATTGGACACGGACAAAGAAAAGCAAAAGGACACAGTCAAGGAAACGAAAAAGGACACTGACAAAGAAAAGCAAAAGGACACAGACGAGGGAAAACTTAAAAATGACAGTGAGAAACACTCGTGTCAAGACAAAGGAAATAAAGAGGATTCTACAACAGATAAACTCTCAAAACCAGATGAAACAAAAGAGAAACGTGCTAATAAAGAGAGTGAAACCGCGACCAAAATGGACGAATCACAAAATGTGAGCAAAGAACCCGACGGCAAATCCTCAACGGAAACGGAGAAAGCCGGCCGCCCAAGCAAAGAACCGGATAGCGAAAAGCCCACTGACGAGGAGAGTAAAAGCAAAAGTGAAGAAGAGGACTCTGCGGTAAAAAAGAAGGTTGCGAACGGCGGGAAAACTCCAACTTCCCGTCGGAGAGTCAAGCCTCTAGCCCACCGAAGGAAAGCCAAACTTCAGAGAGAGGAGATACAAGCGGATTCAGAGTCCGATACGAACACGGGGAGATCTCTCCGGAGATCACCGAGGATCTCCAGACCGACGGCGAAGGCTGTAGAGATCCACGACAGGAAGCTGGAGAAATCACAGGCGGCTGAGAAGCGCGAGGACGACAAGGATGAGAAAGAAAAAGAGGAGGAGGAGGAGGAAGAGGAGGAGAAAGAGGAGGAGGAGAAAGCTGTTCAAAGGAAACCAAGAGAGAAAAAGGCTGATCAGGAGGGTCAGCCCAAACCGAAGGTAAGACTGCTCACTCATAAACATTATTTACATCGTTTTCAAAGCATCTTTTAGGAAAGTTTCATCTAATAGAAGGACCATACCAAAAAAACTACATCTGCTTACACCTTCTGTCACGTTTTCAAACCCAACGACCCCTATAGCGTAGTGCTAGTATCCTCCCCCATTTTAATGTATTAGCTTAGTTTACTTGTAAACTAACGCTGTGTTCACACCAAACGCAAAGCGATCATTTGTGTTTATTCACATCACTCGCGCTAGATGCTCTGGAGAGGAGGAGAGGCTTACCTCCATGTAGATAACCAACAATGTTTCATCAACCATATCCGAAATAACCACTACTTCTGCTTTGTTCATGTTGTGGAAGTCCCAGATACGGTTAATTAACCTGGTTTACTACTGCGGTATGAACCCAAAATAAACAGATTATGCTGTGATTTAATTGCTATAAACGGATCAAGAGGATGCCGAAATAACTACATAATGATGCTGATTTGTAAAAAGTCTGAATTCATGCTTTGTCAGGTCTGTAAGCAAGACGACAAGCAAACAACTTTGTTCTGATGGATCAGTGCCAAGCTATGCTAACATTGTAGCTGCTCAACGCTGATAGGCTTTCGCGTCACAGCGTCACTCGAATTCCTCGCTCAAGTTGAAATCTTTCTAATGACGTGAATTCTCGTCTTTGCATTGACTTTGTATGTAATCTTGCCGCGCAAAAAGTTTAATTTTGGCCCTCTGCTGGACCAGAAGATAAACTACTTCAAACGGTCTTCCACTTATTAACTGTAAATTTTGAATTCGTACAGGTCATTACAAATTTGAATATTTCTTTTTTTTCCTACGTTCTACGTTGGATTTCCTGATTTCCATTACCTTATCTGCTCTGTTGAAAGCCAACCTGTTGTGCTTGTTTAAGGGGAGAAAGAGACGGAGGGTTCGGTGGTCCAACACACGAACGCGCCGCAGAAAGAAAGGCTCCGAAGACGAAAACAGCGAGGAGGAGTCCAGCGAGGACGAGGACGAGGAGAGCGAGGACCCCAGCGACGAAGACTACAAGGTGGAGCGAGGCAAAAAGAGGCGAAATCGTAACCGAGAAAGACGAAGCTCGGACTCCTCGACGTCCTCGGACGACGACCTACCTCCAAACGACGACCCCTGCAAACATTGTGGTCTTCCAAATCACCCTGAGCTGGTGGGTACTCACAACAACTCCTCATTGTACCAACTTATATATATCTATATCTATATATATAACCACACAAATTAAGTTAAATCAATCCCCGAGTTTGGTATTTATGTAAACGATTTATTGAGATAACATCCGTCAACATCTCCTTTCCAGATCTTGCTGTGTGATTCGTGTGACAGCGGCTACCACACAGCCTGTCTGAGGCCTCCGCTCATGATCATCCCCGACGGAGAATGGTTCTGTCCACCCTGTCAACATGTACGTCACCAGTCAGAGCACCAAATATCAAAGATAATACATGTGATAATATTAATAATTAATTCCTTGGTTAATCCCCTCTGCAGAAGCTACTCTGCGACAAACTAGAAGAGCAGCTCCTAAATCTCGACACTGCTTTGAAAAAGAAGGAACGGGCCGAGAGAAGGTGAGACGTTTTGTCCCTCAACTGTTGATTAAAAATGTGCACACACTGTAACGGCTGCAAACAGGTCAAAGGTCAAGTGAAAATAGCTGGGATCCACTGTTTTTATTTAGCATCTTTGGTGGCGTCACACTGGATTTCTTATATTGTAATGCAGATTTACACCCAGTAAAAGCTATGCAGTGCTGCCAATGTTTGAACATGACTGAAAAGTTAAAAACACACATGCTAATTATTATAATAAATGGTGATGAGTTTATTGGTTTGGTATTAGTATGATTTAGACTTGAACACTTTCTTAATGTGTATTTTCTCCTCCAGGAAAGAGCGTCTCATTTACGTTGGAATCAGTCTTGAAAACATCATCACGCCCTCAGTAAGTACATCATGTGAGATTGTATATTTTTGCCCGATAAATACATGTATTATATAATAATATAACTCGCTCCTTACAGGGGGATGTGGAGGAAGAAAAGCCGGAGATCATCATCAAGGAGAAGAAAGAAGCAAAGCGACATAAAAGCTGGGGTCGAAGGTCAACGAGGGCGAAGAAATCCATCAGCTACAGGTCTGTACATTAGAGTTTTTTTTTTTTATATGCTGATTTTTATTTTATTTTCACATTTTCTGAAGTTTTTTGTTGTTGTTTAGATGATTTGACACAAGTGTAATACTAGAAAAAACTTACAGAAAGGTTTATTTTATGATATAACACGAAGAAATTCACATGGAAAAAAAGCTGATGCATAAAATGTAATTCATGTTCATGTCGATGTTAATTTTACAGATTTGATGAATTTGACGAGGCGATCGAGGAGGCCATTGAGGAAGACATCAGAGAAGCCGAGGGCGGAGGTACGAGGACACGAGTTCTTACTCTGTAGAAAATCATTTTAAAGCAGTAGTACTACATTTTAAGATTTCTTTTTATAAGCAAAGGGGCTTATTTTACAATTCAATTCCAACGTATAGCAACATTTCTTTTTGTTTTCAAAGCAAATATTGAAACCAGAAAAATAAAATAAAATTACATAAGAGATTAATAATTACAGAAAAAAATGTGGTAATGATATATTATTGATAATGAACCTATCCTTGTATCAAATATACTTTAACTACATAACAATAATTATTATTATTATTATTATTATTATTACTATAACGAGTCAATGAAAATATAAAAATATAAGATACATTCAAAGTAATGATTGAAATAATAAAGAAAAATAATTAGAAAATAAAAAACATAAATAAATAATACATATTGAATAAAATTTATATAAATAATAAAAACATATCTAGTGCACATACACGTTTATAATTCTGAATGCGTCAGTAGCAATCATGGTTTGAAGAAATAATAGAAAACAATACTGCCTAAAAAAATTTCCCAAAATGTCAAAAACTATCCTTTAAGATGTGAGAAAATGATGAGGGATTGTTTCCTACAGGAGCTGGTCGGGGTAAAGACATGGCCAACATCACGGGCCACAGAGGAAAGGACATGTCCACCATCCTTCAAGCAGGTGAGGCCGATGAGGCAGAAGAGGCAGATGAAGCAGATGAGGGCAAGGAGAACGGCCGCCCGCCACCGCCACCACCACCGCCCGGTCCGCGCAGGAAAAAACGCCGGCGACTCAACGACCTGGACAGCGACAGCACCGTGGACGAGGAGGAAAGTGAGGAAGAGTTTCGCATCACTGAAAGGTACCAATCTGACGTTTTTCGGCCCATTTGACCGATCTCACAGCTGAACAAATCAAATATTTACATCCGTTGATCTTTCGATGCAGCTCCGAAGAAGAGTTCGTCGTGTCGGAGAACGACTCGGACGCCGAATCGGGCGCGGACTCCAACAACAGCGACAGCAGTGGTCGGCGGCGAGCTTCTAAGCGGCGCAGAATGACACCGAAACGACGACGAAGCTCCAGAAAGCGGCGAAGACCGAGAGGGTACTCGGATGATGAAGAGGAGGAAACGGATGAGGAGGATGAAGATGAAATAGGTATATATTGTTATGTTAGTTGGTATCACGTTCCTGTTTTAGCCAAACATGACTTTACTTTCTCTTCTCTGTTGCTAATATCTTTTTTTTTCAAGCTTGTAGACAATTAATAATTGTGATCAATGTGTGTCCAGTGACTGAAGGCTCCAGCGAGTACAGCGACAGCGATCTGGACATGAGTCGACGGCGGTCCCGGCGGAGTCAGAAGAAGCAGGTGAACTACTGCGAGACGTCCGAGTCCGAAGGCTCTCAGGCAGAAACCAACCGGGCCAAGATGAAACCAAGACGCCGCCAGGACAGCTCCGACAGCGAGGGTCAGTCAGAAAACACACACACGATTTTCACCTTGTTTTGACGCCACTATGCTAGTAGTACTAATAATAATAATAACGCCTTTTTCTAATCTGTCATGACTCTGTATTTACATGAAGATGTTGCTTAAAAATCATAAAAAAAAATCACAAACCTGTTCAGCACCATGGACAGTGACATTAAGAGACTCTTGATATCAGGCTTGTCGGTGTTACCGTTGTTACACGGTGTTCGGGCATACACCGATTACATTACGTACCCACCGTTTTGCTGAAATAAAACCCATTTAATTCATTTTCGCGTATCAGCGCCGTGTTAATAATACATAGTCTCTTTACAGGAAGAGAAAAGACAGAGATTTGATGTAAATATACTCTGATATTGATTTTGTTTTTACACATATTTGGCATATAACACAAGATAAATGAACAATTAACACAGGGACACAGGATTAAAACTGGGCAAATGTATTTTTCATTTCACTGGGTCTTTAACAGAGTTGTCTGTACTGTATTTTTCTCCAGAAGGCATTTCACAGAAATGAGAGGAAGCGGCCTGTAATGCTAGATGCAGTCTTAACTCTCTCTCTCTCTCTTCTCTAATGCATTTGTTTTCAGCAACAAACAAACCAAACTCTGTTAGAGAATGTCAGCTCATGTGTGTAAAACTGGACTATAGTTTCCTTTGAAACTGAAGTAATTACATTTTATGCCTTTTAGCAGAAGTATTTATAGTGTTAATTGCCTGTTTTAGTAAAATAAAATAAAGCCTAGATAGAGATAAAGATACACATTAAAGTAGTATAAATCAAATGAGGCTGAAAATAACAAAGTATTCTCATGTATTCCCAGTTTCATCATAATAAATGCAGTGTGTTGTTGTGGAGGAGGTGAGTCACACAGTCACGGCTGCAGTGTGAAATTACTTGACAAATCCTATTACAGATAAAGGGAATGGAGGCATGCTGCAGGGTGATTTCTCTTTGTTTGGGTTTAGTACATTTATTTAGAATTATGCTCGGCTTTAATTAGCTGTTTAATTGCTTAAAAAACAAAATATACAAACAAGAGTCAATGTCAGCCTAATATGGATACGATATTTCTGTCACTAATGGCAGTAACGTTGACAGAAATAATTTCTAATAATGATCTTATTAAAACGGTTGATCCTGGCAGAACAACGGGCAGCTAAAGGCGTCTCTTGTGTTCTTCTCCCAGCGAGTTCCTCCAGAGGCTCCGAGGACGAGTCGAGGGATCGGAGGGTGACGAGGAGAGCCGACTCCTCGGAGGAAGACTCCCGGCAGCGGCGCCGACGTCTCGCTCTGAAACGCAGGAGAGCTTCCGAAGACGACGACTCGGACGACGACTCGGACGAATCGTCGGAGGAGGATCGTCCTGTCCGCAAACGCGTGAACCGCATCGACTCGGACGACGATGATGAAGAGGAGGAGGAGAAACCGAAGGAGAAGAAAGCAGCAGACGAGGAGTCAAAGGGAACAAACCCAGTGGACTGCAATCCGGCGGAGCTTCCACCCACCAACGGACAGAGCCCGATAAAGAGCCTCGAGGGCCTCGACAGCCGGCCCGCCGCCGCCAGCGCCGCCGCCGCTCCAGGCCCACATCCGGAGCCCAAAAACATCAGCGCCACGCCAGCCGCTGCCATAGCACCAAACGGTCAGGTTGGCCAGGAGATGGCGGCGCAGGAGGAAGACGAAGACGACCTGTTAGGAGTCACAGACCTGGTGGACTACGTCTGCAATAACGAAGATTTGTAAAAAAAACCAACAACAACAAAAAGGTGTACTGTTTCATTTTTTGTGGTATTGTATTTTTATATTGCTTAACTTTATTAATCCCCCCCCCCCCCCACCAACACGTCCTCGTCATCCTTTTTACTCGTGTCATCTGGAGCAATCTCTGCTACAGTAAGAACTGGATCCTGACCCCAGTCTGATGCTGTCCCTGTGGGATTGTACTGCAAATAAGGGCACCGAACTATCAACTCTCATTTGTTTGGTCATCACATCATCCAGCTCCACTGCCAAACCAACTCCTCCCTCTAAAAACAAGTCATTTCTCCTCTCACGTCATCCCACTTTTTTTTTTTTTTTGGTACGTCCAAGATTTCTGCAGATTTTATCTCCCGTACTCGTCTACATTAATGTGCAGGAAATGGTTTAAGACTGCCTATTTGAATGCTAAACGACTGGGACTTCTTTTTAAGAGTAAAATAAGTCATTCCATAATTGATTTAAAGTTCTGGGCATCCGTTAAAAAATTAATCTTTGTTTTACGTTTGACATTTTGGGAAAAGTGCTTATTTATTTGCCTTCAGGGAGAGAGTTGGATCAGAAGATTGATATACGAAGCTACAGCTAGTTAGCTTAGCTTAGCTAAAAGTGAGCCTCTTTCTATTGGTTAAACAGAGACAGAGCAGAGCTGCTGTGGCTGTGACTGGCTATGCTAACACTGGCTAACCTATTAGATAGTACAGCCGAAGATAGAGAGGGAGGGGACGACATGCAGCAAAGGGTCGGATTCGAGAAACGGCCGCTGCTGAGGTCTCAGCCTTTGTTCATACAGAACATGTACGAAAACATTAATGTGCTGCATTTAAAGTAATTTAAATTTTAGCAGCAATAGTAGTACTTCGGGAATGTTTGATTATTATTGTGATAATACTGTTTACCGTTATATTTTTGGCAACAATTATCACCGCATGTAAATCTGATACCAGTAAATCCCAAGTCCTTAGGTAACAAAGTCCGCCTACTAACACCTCCTATAGCTAAATCTGTACTGTTTCTGTACTACAGATTTAAAAGATGAGATGTAATGTGTTAATTAGTGAGCTTTCGAGGTGTCGGTCGGTACATTTTGTTACCTTTTGGGCAAAGCAAGACTAACGGTTGCCCCCTGTTTCCAGTCTTTGTGCTAAGTAGGGGTGTCATAGGGGGTATGTAGGGTGTAGGGGGTGATAACTGTATTATCTGTAGAAAATATCACAATAATATCGTTATAATATCTATAGAAAATATTGCAATAATGTCATTAATTCGTTTAGCCACGCTAATAGTATAGTGAAAATCTGGTGCTAAGCTAAGCTAACTGACTGCAAGCGTTATATTTAACACTCAGATATGTGTTGAGCGGTATCAAACTCCTGAAATTGAATAAGCGTATTTCCCAAAATGTCACAAACTTTGCTTCAAACTATTCTGGCTTTTGTTTTGTTTTCAAACATAATTTCTGAAAGCTTTAGATGAGACTATTTATTCTTGTCGAATAACCTTCTAGACTAATAACTAGTCGACCAACCTTCATTTGTCAGCCTTCCCCTTGGACTTTCTGTTGATTCATAGAGTAGCTTTTGTATATTGTATACATATATAATTATTTTAACTATGTGCGCTGCCATCAGTATCAGTGGTGAACCCTCTGTTTCTTTGAGTACTACGTTGGGAAACAAAATCAGATGTAAAACGTCCCTCCTAATCTTCAGCTCTAGTCTAGTTTCCTGTTATTACATTTGTTACTTTATTTTTTAATAATGTATTTTTTTGTATATCTAAACTTTTATTTGTTGTTGTCTCTTTGAGCGAAATGTAAAGTGTCTTATTTTCTTGGTACATTATCCTTCATAGAAGGTTCAAAAACCTGCAGACCCGTGGCTTTTATTAACTAAAATAACACTAAGCTCCAAAACGCCCCTTTTTTCTTTTTCATTTTGGTTTCTTATTCTCCTCCCCCGGATCTTCCTGTGTTTTCTATTCACATTTTCTATTTTCATAATCTTGAGTTGACGTTCTGGTCAGTAAACTGCCGACTTTTAAGACCTCAAATCAAGATTGTGAAAAATAACCGACTTAGTGGAACAATTTGTTTTTGAAGCGATAGTCAGGATGCAGTTTTTGAATGAGGGAAATGGACAGAAAAAAACAAAACAAACCAATGACTTCACTGACCTCTGCTGGAACCAGTCTGTGTGTATATCTGTAGTTTTTTGCTGTAATATATTTAGAGGCATTTTTTTAATCATGGAAAAATATATTGGGCAATTCTTTGGGATTGCATGACTTTCTAATAGTTTTCTTTTGTAGGGAAGTAATATTGGCACAAACAGTTTTTTGTAACAAAACCAGAAAACTTTGGCATGTTTTTAAGGATCTCCTGACCTGTTGTGCTGAAGGACTTGTGACGTAGAAGCCGCAGCATCTCATCATTTTGCAGTGAAACTGCATCGGTAAGCATGCGCTGACCTACTAAAGGCATGTTACAAAAGCTTGGGGGGGAGAGAGAAAGGATTATCGTAGAAAATAATCTAGGACAGCTGAATCTGATTTAAGAGAGGAAATGAAGCCTGTTTGTAAAATATTTTGTAAATTAGTCTCAGCATGGTCTTCACAGAGGAAAAACCACTCTATTTATCATACCGTTTTGATACCGGCGATGGCCAAAACATGACTTCCAAGACGAAACCTATATGTGCTGCTTGCAGTGCGCACAACTTGGGCCTCTATACACACATATTTAGCTTTTAGATTAGCTGGACAGAATATAGAAAACCCAATTCCACAAATGTAATAATAGAAGTGTGTGTTCTGGTGGGTTGAGTCTGAGTAAAGGAATGTCTGTGTGCTGTTTGTAACCCTGTTTTAAATTCTCCACAGAGATGAGGAGAATGTATTAATATGTGTCTCACGGTTATGAAATAACCTGTAGCAAGACCTGCGTAGAAGAGAGAGGAGCGACAGAAATAAAGGCTGCGATGGGATTAGAGGAGGAAGTCGGTGCCAATGACTGAAGTGTTAACAGAATTTCCTATTTACCTCATGATGAACCTGGGAGGAAAGACACCCTGTCCACTGTGTATAGATGCTAGTAGACTGGTTGTTGGTGTTTTGTCTGCTCCTTACATTTTTGTTAACTTTACTGTTATTTCATATGAATCTGATCTTGTACATTTGTCATAATAAAATGGGTTTCAAGCCTCATGACGTCTCGTCTTGTCTGACTTTTGACGTGGAAATGATCCCGGAAAGGTGCTTGTTTAATACAGTCAGTAAATAATAATATATTTTATGTATACGCAATCCATTCTTGTCAATACATTTATTATTGGACAAGTTTTGGACAAATTAAAACAGGCACACAGTGTTGCTTTGGGCTAAATGCCAACGCCAGCTTGCTAACATGACACAATCTAATATTTATATATCCTTGTACTGACATTGATATAAGTAAAATTAGTGTTCAAACCCCTCCCTCCCAAAAAAAGAAGAAGAATAAAGAAGTTTAAAAGGTATATTTATCATTTTCACCATCTTAGTTTAGCATTTTAACGTGCTAATTGTTTGCTACAGTAGGGGTGCAATGGAATGTCTTGCTTTGAGCTAAGTGCTAACGCCTGCAATTTATTACTATATATTTATATTATGTATCCAAGTACTGACAGTGATATAAGTTAAAGTAATGTTAAAAAAAAATGTTTAGCAGGTATAATGTTTAGCATGTTTACTATTTTAGTTTAGCATGTTAGCATGCTAACATTTGATATAGGATGATGGAGTGTCATCAGTTTAGCAAGTGTTTGGTTATATATATATATTGTTCTACTAGATTTTTTATTGTGTATGACAGTAATTTTTTGTTAACAAAAATTGGATGTTGTTTGTTTTTAACCACAGACAGTGAAGGCAGCAGCAGTCCTCCATACAGCCCAGCAGCAGATTAAACAGTAAGTTTCTGCTTTACGTTGAACTAAAACAAATTCCAAACTTTGCTGATAATATTTTCATGTTTACTTCAGTAAGGTTTTGAATACAGGAACTTGTAGAGTATTTTCACAGTAGTACTTTGTGAATACTTCTGCTGCCGGTAGAGGTCGTCAGCGTATATCAGCAGCTCAGTGAAGCAGTAATACTGTGTGTTGTAGTTCCCTCTGAAGTATTCCTGTTATTCAGCCACATGGAGTCTGTCTCATGTTTGTCATTATGCTGTTTATGTGTTGAATGTTAACTATGCTGCAGGAGCTCTTTTCGTTTGGTATTTCGCTGGGTCAGACATGAGCGTGAAGAAGAGAAGTAAAGGGGGGGGGGGGAGGTGGTGAGGGCACAAAGGTCAAGTTGTGTAACCGATACCATGTGGGTCAAAGTACCAGGCCAACACTCGGGAGGTGGACTGGGTTTTATGGGCTTTTTCCTTTATTGGGATTATCCAAACCTCTCCCACAAATGGACCACAAATGAGATTAACTCGGTCCACGTTCTGTGGTTTTGTTCATAGAGTTCATTAGTTTAAGTGTTTCATACAAAGTAATACTACTCCTAACATTGCTGTACACTGCAAATGTCCCCACTGTGGGACTAATAAAAGGAATATCTTATCTTATCTTATTTTAACTGTCAACAAATCCCATGAAAAGACCAAAACTAACAATGAACTGATCCTAGTAAAAAAAAGACCACTGTGTCCCAAATCTATACAACAAACTGAATCTAAGCAGGTTCTTAGTGCTGTGCTTAAGTGCAATGTTGAGATACTTTTACTTCACTTGAGTATTTCCATTTTCTGCTACTTTATACTTCTACTCCACTACTTTTTAGAGACAAATATTGTACTTATACTCCCCTACCTTTATAATAAATAGAAAGGTAAAATACAATAAATAATTAGCCAGATAAATACATAAAGCTCAGTTAAAAGCCAGACTAAAGAGGTACAATTCAATAAATAATTAGCCAGATAAATAAAAATAAATCTCAGTTATAAGCCAGACTAAAGAGGTACAATTCAATAAATAATTAGCCAGATAAATAAAAATAAAGCTCAGTTATAAGCCAGACTAAAAAAGTAAAATACAATAAATAATTTGACTGCTAAATAAATAAAGCTCAATTAAAAGCCAGACTAAAAAGGCAGGTTTTGAGTTTGAGCAATATTAAAGTGATGTACACATTAATCACTAAGTAATCATAATCCAATAATATAATATGCATTATTCTGAAAAATTAGTACTTATACTTTTGGTACTTTAAACAAAACTATACAAAGACAAAAAATGACAACCATAAAACGTGTTGCTTTTTAAAATACATGTCTTTAATCAAAATATTTTTCACACAAGATATTACAAATGCATTTAAATATCACTATACAAAACCTGTTATCTGAAAATATACTGTACATTTTGCCGACACCGAGCCAGAAATGTCAGAGAAAATTTTAAGTTCATTCACATTCTTACTTGAAATAATCACATAACACTCTAGAGGTATTGAAGTTGTACATTTTCTTGATTCACAGAGAAACGGAAGTAGCTGCAGTTTTGACGGAAAAAATAAAATCCAGCGGAATAAAAAGTGATGTTCCCAAAACTAGATTAACAGAATTTCAACTGTATCCAACGCAAATATACTTTTAACTGTTTACCCATAAAGGAGAGAAACAGTAAATGATCAGCTTAACACGGTGAAACATGATTTATGCAGAAAAACGTAAAGATTGAGCAAAAGGTTAAAGCTTTGGTCATCTAACCTTAAGATGAAAAAATGTGAAATCCAGTTGTTTTTTTTACATGTCAAGTGTCCCAGAAACATTTTGGTGTAATTACAAACAGTTGTGCAAAATAAACCCACATTAATTATTAACTAAAACAGACCAAACCACCAAACTTTAGTGTTCCTTCACCCCTAATTCACTTCAACTCAAAGCCCATTCTTTATGATTTAAAAAGATTACAAAGTCCTGTAACGTAGTTGAAAGGATGTCGTAATGTCAGTTATTTTTCCACACATAAACCTGACTATTATCGGTCACGGTTTGGTTAGTGTATTTATGTATTTATATAGGAATGTGACTTGGACGGTTTGCATTGAGGAGACGTCTTCTGTCCCACCATGTGCAGTTGTAAAAGTTAAAATCAGTAACAATAATAGGGCTCATAAATCTACCAAAGTGCATTGAGAAAATGATCAAATTAAGTGGCTGTAATGTCACACCACATCTGTATATTAACCACTTATATTATTTCTCTGTGTGCACTTTGGTTAATTTGTGTGCATTCAAAGTTTTTTCATACTTCCAACTGTCTTTAGGTAGTTTTTCATAGTCTCATGATAGTTGTAGTGAGTCAGAGTTACAGAACAAGTTAACACTTGGTTACATGCATTTCTTCTATAGTGTTGTGCTTTTTGACAGTATTCATGTGAAAAACATTTGGCAAAAATTAAGTGCAGTTATATTTTTTAGCTTACATATCCCTATATCGGTGATGAGAACAATAAAAATGTCATTTTTAAGTCAAATTGAAATTAAAATGATACCTTATACTGTGTCGGTGGGCACTAAAAATAGATGTAATATTCTTCAAACAGCCAAAGTTGTTAGACGTCCCATTAAAACCATTAAAAGTAAGCTGAATTACGCATTAGCGGTTCCTGTTTGCATTGTACCCATAAATGTACAGACAACTATCAACAGATTACTGTAATACTGAAGAAAACTTAAAAACGTTCTGATTCTCAGGCAAGTTCTGGAGTTATGTGGATCGGATCGTCTTCTTTTCTATGACTTATAAGCACATTCGTGTGTTAAATTGTGTTATATGTGTTTGCCAGTGAAAAGCTCCTCCAGTCTGTTCCAGCACATCTTTGTTGTTACCTCCCAGAAGTCAAAGGCCTCATTGTGCTATAATGACAAGATGTGTTGTAAAAAAAAACTGGTATTATGCACCCAGACACGTGGAATAAAAAAAAAAAAACTTAAGAAACAAACTCATGCTGACTTGGCCGCCATTTCTCACGTAGCTGCTGCTACTGTGTCTTCTTCTGTTTCTGGACAGCAGGGACGTCCAGCCCGATGGTGCTCTTTCCGGAGAGGAAGGGGATGATCTTCTCAAACAGCAGGATGCAGCTCGCCATGCCTGGGGACACGTGTGGAAGACACAGGACGTTACACTTTGGTGCAGCCAATCAGGCTCTTGCAAAGATATTTAAGGTACAAATCTTTTTTCTTTTTTTTTTTAAATCAACAAATCACAAATGTAGAGGACATATATCTCTTCATTAGATATGAAGCTACAGCTGGTTAGCTTAGCTTAGCATAAAGACTGTAAACAGGGGGAAACAGCTAGCCTGGCTCTGTCCATAAATAACACAGATCCACCAACTCTGGTCCTTACCCAAGACCGGTCCCAGCCAGTAGACAAAGCAGTACTCCGGGTAGGTGTGTCCACTGCAGGGGAACTGGACAGAGAAGGCCAGGACGGGGTTAAACATAGCTCCTGAAATACTTCCACCTGCACAAGAAGTAGAGAAACAGCAGAGGGTAAAAAAATAAGTTGTTGGTTGCATTCCCTGTATCCTGACACCTTGAAGTACCCAACACAGTAACACTTTATTTTACAGGTCTCTAATTTCTTGATAAATTTCCTAGGAGAACTATTTAATTATTTATTTATTCAGACTTCGTAGTAATTATAGTGAAAAAGAGACCACTTTAAATAAGTTCACTTTTAATAAATCAATGAATCATAGTATATAGGCTTGTGTTTAGAGCTGGAATGGTTAGTCAATTAATCGTAAGGTGACTCACAAAAAGTTAATCTGCGATAATTTTGATAATCTATTAATCGTTTAAGAAATGTTTTAAACAAAAAAAAAAAAAAAAGCTAAAAGTGTAAAATATTTGCAGGTAATTAAATGTTTATGTTTTGGACTGTTGGTTGGACAAAACAAACAAATTGGGGAACTTGTGATTGTCATTTTTCATTATTTTCTGACAATTTATAGACCGATAATGACTTTAATTAATCGAGAAAAAAATTGCCAGATTAATCAATGATGAAAATCATAATTACCTGCAGCCCTAGCATGTATTATAGGCTATGGTTTATTTTACTTTAATACTTTATTGTATTGTCTTTTATTTTAAAAATGTTATTGTCTTTTTATTGCCATTTATTTAATTGTTGTCATTTATTTTAAATTATTTTATTTATTCTATTTTATTATCTTTTAAAATATTGTCATTAATTTTATTATTTCTTCCATTTTATTGTTTTTTGTTTCATTTAAAAAAAAAAATTATTCTATTGTTTTTTATTTTATCGACTTATTTTATTGTCTTTTAAATTATTGCCATTTATTTTATTAGTCATTCTATTTTATTGTTGTTGTTCTTACTTTATTTTATTGTCATTTATTGTATTTTATTTTAAATTATTTTATTGTCATTTACTCTTTTATGTTTTTAATTTAAAAATATTTGATTGCCTTTTTATTTTAAATTATTTTAGTGTCATTTACTCTATTTTATTGTTTTTTATTTATAATTATTTTATTGTCTTTTATTTTATAATATATATTTTGTCTTTGCATGTCCAGAGTCCATGATGGGGCCGAATCTGTTTTGGTTTTCTTCTTTTCTTTTATAATTTTAAGAACATTTGAATCAAATCCAAAAGTGGTTAGTTTGACGCAGGTGAGGTAAACAAACACACCTGCGTAAACCAGTGCAGTGATGACAGCAGCGATGAAGGGAGCGCGAAGTTGTTCGTCCAGCTTGTGCACATGCATGGCGGCAGCTTGCACAGCGAAGGCGCAGCCCAGCTCAGCGGCCGCGGCCTCCAGCAGAGTCCCACCGAGCGGGTCGAAGCACCGGAACCCGAACCTCTGGTGCTTGACGTGGACGTCGGAGAGACCCAGCGACCAAACGGAGGCGGCGAAGAACTGCGCGGCGACCCCCGCGGCGAACTGGCAGGCGATGAGAGCGGCGGCCGCTCTGCCGCTGCTGCTGCCGCGGCAAACTTTCTCCAGAGCCGCGCTCGGGTTGCACGAAGCTTCGCGGAAAGTTAGTAAGTGGATGACCGTCATGGTGAAGGTGAGGGTGAGACCCACCGGCAGCTCCAGGTGAGTCGCTTCACCCAGCAGTTTGAGCTCATGGGTGCAGCAGCAGAGCTGGAAGGTGGACGCCGCTTCCAGAAGGTAAATCCAGTAAACACCTGGGAAGAGACGCGCTGCTGTTCGGCGGATCGCTTCGCTGAGGAGCACCGCGACCCCGGACACCAACAGGGAGACGATCAGGTCAGTCATACCTCCGGTTATTCACACCGACCTACGGTACAAATAGTTCTCCGTGATGGGGGATCAACTTTAAGCTGCTCTTTTCGACGTTGCTCCACGCTGCCGCAGCTGCGTCAAAACGCGCGCTTTGAAACAGGAAGCAAGGCGGGTTCGCCTTCAAAATAAAACCACAAAAGTCACGTAAATAGTAATAAAACATTTAACTGATTAATAACTAATTGTACAGTAAAAATAGGCATTAATAAATTTGTTTACAAATGTATTTATTAATCTACGAATAAATGGACTAAATTACAAATTAATTATTTGACACTTTAATGGGCAATAAAAATAATTATAAATTATAATTATTATTATATTTATAATTCTATATTATTATTATATTATTATTATATAATTATTATTTATTAAAATTATAAAAATAATTTACAAATGAAATATACATCAATACATAGTTCAAATTAAAAAGGGATTTGTTGTTTATTAATCAGGAAAATGTTCTTAAAGTATTAAAAGTAAAAGGAGTCAATACAGTTTTACTATTATATATTATATTATTAGATTACATGATTTTATTGGTGTAGTTGGTTGAGCTGTAGTTCATTTTGAACTATAAACTATTAACCTACTTAACTAGAGCTGCCCCCTCTTAGTCGACTAATCGGTTGTTTTGGTCTCAGTCAACTCAGTCTTTAGTCAATTAGTCATTTTTTATGCTTTTTTCATGCTGAATGACTTATTTCCAAGAAACTTATGAGCACATCTCTGGTAAACACCAGATTTAAAGTGGTGCTTTTGTGTGATTCTTTGTGGAGAAACTCAGTTTTACAGATCTGTTTATTAAATCAACTAAACGATTAGTCGACAAAATTAGTCGACTGGTGGTCGAGGACAGCCCCAGTGAGATCCATAGAAGAAAATAGATCAAATATGGCTCTGTGAGGTTTTACTTGGGCGGTGCTAACACACTCACATTGACAATGTTAACATGCTGATGTTTAGCAGGTATAATATTCATCATCTTAGTTTTGCTAATTAGCATAAGGGAGAGCAGAGGCAGATGGGAATGTCATTAGTTTTGCAGACATTTGGCCACAAAGCAAGGTACAGGACAAGTTGAAAGTTATTATGATTCATCCAGAGGGGAACATGAAATTTCATGACAATCCAGTTATTTTAGTCTGGTCATTTTCTCAGTCATCTGCACTCGGCCTTCTCTGTAGCCTACTTTCAACCAGTGCTTTTACTTCTCCATTTCCCTTGATACGCTAACACTTTCCTAAGGTTACAGAATGATTTAGGTATTACATTTATTCTTAGTTAACTTTATAATCATTTAACTGTTCATATAAATCATTAATAGGTCAACTTTATCAAACTTGACTTGATCCAGCACATTCAAGTCACAAAACTAGTCAAACATCTCCATTCATACACTGATTCAGTGATTATCATTACAGGTATTTCTTTATCTCTACTTAGTAATTTAAATTACTTTTTCTACTTACCCTCGCTTCGCGTCCTGTTTCTGTGGCCTGTCAGGGCTACTCTCTAGCCTTTTCCTTTCCTGAATTTAGCATCGATGTCTGAATTTTGAGCCTGGTTAACAATTTGAATGAATTCATTTAATATGTAATGTAATGTTTTTTTTCTTCTTTTTTTTGCCCTTTCCATATAGGCATGCTTTGTCCCCTATATAAGAGTATCAGACAATGTTGTCCAGCTCCAGCTCCAGTAGATTGTCTCTCCATCATGCAGATCACAACCACGTGAGTGATGAATGTGTTTCTGTCTATATATATATATTGTTTGTTCTGCTTTGTGATCTCTGTTGGATTGAAATGCTGCTCTGTTTAAATTAAATAAGCTGCCTTCAGTTTGTTTTTTTTGCAGCAAATCCAAAGCTAACCATTGATAATAAACAGCCTTTTATTTTGGAAGGAATTAATTGTAAAAGGTATTTAATATTAGTATCAATGCCTGCCCTTTAAGCCAAATTTCCTTCTGGATAATAATTAAGTTATAAAAACCCATCTTCACCTGGACTCACCTGATGTTACAGTGTGTTTTCATCATTGTGGCAACAGGTGGCAGTCTGGGATACAGAGGTGTCGAGCATCAACAGGAACATGTGTGAAGCAGCTCAGAATTCGCAATATGTTCATTTCCGTGACATTTTTCAAAATAAAACAATCTTGGCTTTGAATCTTACCTTTTGCCATGAAATGAATCATAATTTTAGTCATCATTAATAACAAAGTTTTATTATATCCTTTAAAATGTTGTCTGTGCAATACCATATTATAATTTTCCATATAAAAAGTGGAAAATAAAAGACTGTTGCTTTAATTTTGAAGGCAAATTCTGTTGCTTCCGGTACCCGTGTAAGTAAATGTGGTTAGCTTGACTTAAGCGCTCCATCCGAGGCCACCCGCTCCGCATCGGGTAACCGAGGAAGAACAGCGCACTGCGGCTTCTTCTCTGCCGTTTACCGGGGAGTCAGAACCGACCTGGAGGATTACCTGAGGGTAGGATACCTGACTCTACCTGTTGATATTAGAATAATTTGTGCTGACACCAGATCTGATAAAACCTGTTGGGTGATGCTCAGCTATTTCTTTTATGTTGTGCATCACCAGACTTCTTTATAAAAATAGGTGAATTTGTTATTATGGTGCTCTCAGGCCGAGGTGCATGGCTGATTATATACTATTAATTGTTTTTATGCATGATTAGGATGCTGGCTTTAATTCGGCTCACATATAACACATGAATTGAGGTGCAAACCAGCTGAGATTACAATTAGATGAAACGCTTGACCATCACAGTGTGCAGAATTTACCATCATAACAACAAAGGTGTTGATGTTAAACTCTGCTCTGTTTATGCCGATAACCAAGGCGACACTGAAGTTTTAGATTACTGAATAGACTTTGGCCATTGACAGCTTTTTTTTTTTCTCAGACTGCAAACACTCCTGTTATAATAATGTTATAATTATTAATAAAGTCTATTATTGCTGCTTTATCACAGATCTTTTAATGTAAACAACAACAGGTTTTGTTGGTGTAAATCACGAGTTTACAATCTTTCACAACAGGTGCAACCATGACAGGCAGAGCAAAAAAATACTAGTAATACATTTATGCTTAAACAGTAATAATAATAATAATAATTTTATTTGTAGAGCACTTTTCAAGCACAAAGCACAACGTGCCTTCCAAAGAAGTTCACATCATAGACAGCAGAATACAATGAACCATAAACAATGAAATAAAAATAGGTAAATAAAGAAATAAGCATATACATATTCATACAATTACATGTGCACATTCATACACATCAGCACACAAGCATACAAAAGACTCAAAATATAGTAGTATAACCTGTCTGCATAATTTACTTCAGTAGACCTATAATGTATGCACAATTTGAAGTGAATTGCAGTCAAAGTACAAGTTAAATCCTCACTAAAGGATGATTACAACTAGCTGAGTTGAACTTTTGTTCTCCAGCAAAGATAACGACTTGAAAGAAAAACACGCCCGAGTTGCACAAGAGCTGCCATATGTGAAGAAACTTGATGGTTAAGGACAAAACAAACCATTGAGGTCAGAGCAAATCTGAGACTGGGAACTGCAACTCTGCAGCTAGGAAGACATTTCTGTTGATTTCCTGTCCAAAAGAACAAAAACAAACCATGAAAATAGTCTACATAACTGTGTTTTGGCTTAGTTTAAACAGATTTCATCCTGACACTTGGGAACTGAGACTTGTATTTAGCCTATTAATTATCATCATGAAACCCATACTGTTGGTTTTTATTGTTTTCCATTCTATTTTGCTGTTTGTGCAATTTCTGTTGTTATGATTTTATCAAGATATGCTTTTATCAATTTACTTATATTATCTCTTATTTATGTCTGTGATTTTATTTGATCATTCCTGTGTTTTATTTAATCTTTGTGAAGGGATTGTAGGCCTATTTTGTTATGTTCCAAGTCTGCACAGAAATGTCATATAAAGCTGTCATAATTTAAGTAAATGTACTTATGTTTTAACTTTTATTCTGTATCAAATCATCATATATAGTATTCATATCATTTACTTAAGTAAAAAGTACCAATACCACACTAAAATACTGCATTTAAAATGTTACTTAAGTAAAAATATACAAGTATAATCAGGAAAATACTTAAATTAAAATTACTTAGTGCAGAAAAATGTCTCCTGTGACTGTTAAACTATTACATATTATATCATTAGATTATTATTACTTATGTATTAATGTAAAAGCAGGATTTTACTGTTGTGTTGAGGTGGAGCTCATTTTTAATTATTAAGTAATGATTATTTTTCATTATGGATTCATCAGATTATTTTCTGTCAATCTGATTTATTATAATCTGATTAATCAACTAATCTTTTAAGATGTACTTGTATTTACTTTGGGGTAGTTTGATTTATTATAAATGTAGTACTGTAAAAAGTACAATATTTCCCCCTGAGATGTTGTGGAAGTACTTGAAATTTGTAACTAAGTACAGTACTTGAGTAACTGTACTTGGTAACATTCCAACACAGGGAGTACTGTGGTGGTATTTCATTAGACTGTGTTGTGTTTCTGTGTTTTCAGGTGTGTGAGACATCAGGATGGAAGGTGTGTCAGAGTGTTTGTGAGCCATGGCGTCCACGTTATCCCAGCTGCAGTTCGGCCGGCTGCGTGGTCTTCGTGCCAAAGTGCTGCGGCGCTACGAGCACCGGCCTTTAGTGGCGTGTCTGTCCGGTCTGTACGGCTGCAGGTGGAGACGCTACGACAGGAGCTGCATCCGGCCGGGAGACTGCTGCTGCAACAAGGTCAGACAACGACAAGTTCACCGATCACATCTGGTCTCTTGATACGATGCTGTTTGGTTACACTTTAGTGCAGAGTTAATGAATCCTACACTGGTTGGGTTAAGAGTTTACTGTGATTTCTTTTCCATACTTTTTGAAATTCATCACCTTTTACATCAGGTTAACTATCAATTTCAAGTCACAGAGTAGAAACAGACAATTAAATACACATTTAAGAGCTCATGTTTCTTCATTGTTGAACTGATGCTGTGATGAAAAACACACACAGTGAAACCAGAGCTTTTTTACAGCCAAATAGATTTCCTGTTTGAATTCCTCCCTCTCCCTAGAGGTCAAAGATCAGTCATACATTTCCATGGAAACAAGGCAATAAATGGGAAAAAACACTTTATTAAAAGGGCAACAACTTGTGTCTCATGTTTTTGTCTCTGCTGTCGACAGCTGGAAGGTGTCTGCTTTTCTCTGCTTGTGGTGGCTTTCTGCATAACGCTGGTGTTTCTCTACTTCTGGGGTCAAGCGAAGAACGACTACAATGACTTTGACTGGTGGGTTGAGTAATACATGCATTTACAGTGTGTTCCTGAACATACAGTACTTGTGGATTGCATGTGTTATCACTGTGCACGTAAACATTTGGTGTAGCCGGTGTGGATGCATTAACCTGCTGTAGGTTTCTAGGGTAAAAATGAGCTCCTGGTCCTTTTATTAACCCTCCATTCATCCTACTCTCTGTGCCACGTGCACAGTTTTTCTATGCTTTGTACTAACTAATACTAACTGGATCCAGATTTGTGGTTTGGTATTTTTTTTAATGTATTTTTTCATTTATTATTTTTATTGTTTCCTTCACAGACATCAAAAAAAGGCAGTCCAATGTGTTTTACCCATGAATATTCACAAATGTTTTTTTTTTTTAATAAATAAATAGATAAATAAATTAATGGGTAAAATTAAATTTAAAAAAATAATAAATGCATAAAAATACTGATACATTATAATATTATTTATTT